>CAUYON010052822.1:0-36353 GCA_963573935.1 Arctocebus calabarensis
CACCCTATGCCCCTGAGGGCTAAGGCTGCAAGGCGTCTCAGTCCCCGCCTTTAGGCTGCTCAGTCACTAGATTACTCGCTCCCGCCCAATGCCTGTTCTGCGACCCTGAGGGTGGAGCTTGCCAGGGCAGTTCTCCCACAATGGCTCCACTCAGCCCACCACCAAACACTGGCAGCTCTGCCTGGCTTGGTGGCCCAGTCTGGGGCCCCAGACAACACTCAAAAAACCCCACACTCCTGCTCAAGTTCTCCCAAGGCAGTTCAACCGAGTGCCAAGTCCAAAAGAAACCCAAACGGCTCACAGGCAAGGCCCTTCCAGCCTGTAGTCCCACTGCTGCCCCACCCACAGCCGCTGACAGGATCAGACCAAACGAACAGATGCAACCACTTGCCCAATCTCCGCCGCTTTAGCCTTCCTCAGGGTGTCCAAAAGCCTCACGCTGTCTCCCTTTGTCCCCAAAGGGAAGTTTCTAGGCAGATCCTGCTTGGCAGAGATGCCTGAAGTCCTCTCTCCCCAGTCTCACCATGCCCAGTCGCAAGGAAGCTGTTACTCGTCCACCATCTTGCTCCACCCTGAACCTGCCCAGGAATTCAACTGTATTAATGAGCAAATACCCAGGGGAAGAATACTGTCCCGGAGGGCTTGCTAGTCTTCATTTAGTGTGGAATGACTTTCTTGTTGCTAAATCCAACTGTCGATGCTCATGTTATATTATTTGGCCCATTTGCATTTGGAACTGTTGATGACCACCTCTTGTTCATACTTTTGCTACTTGACCCCTTGCTCTCCTGGTTTATTGCTGCTCTCACTATCACTTCTTGGTTGGTTTGCTGGCTCCCGTCTCCCCTGTCCTATTGCTGGAGTGCCCTGGGCGCTGTCCTTGGTGCTCGGTCCTCCTTAGCTCACTCGTTTGGGGATCTCCGTGTACTTCGTGCCTTTAAACAGCATCTGTGTATGGAATTCACGTTTCTAACACTGATCTCTCTCCAGAATCCTGACATATATACCCAACTGTCTGGTGTACATTTGCCTGTAGATTCTAATAGATGTTTCAGACACAGAATGTAAAAGCAGATACTAATCCCCTGGACAAAGAGAAACTGGTCTTCTGCAGACTTCCCCACTCCTGCAGTCCCCCTCAGCCCCACTCTTTGTCCTGCAGTTCTCATCCAGTTTGTTAGGGAACTCTGGTGGCTCTGCCCTGAGAACGTATCCAGAATCTGATCACTTTCCATCCCTTAGCTGCCATTACCTCTCCCCTGGATTAGGTGGGAGCTTCATAACTCTCCTCTGTTCTCCTCTGAGCTTACCATTCACACATCTGTAAAGTTTTCTGAACACAATAGCAAAAGTGATCTTTCTAGACATAAGTTAGAACAAGTTGTTTCTCTGTTCAAAATCAAATTACACTAAAAAGTAAAAGCCAAGGGGCTGACAATGGCCCACTGCCACTCTTCTACCCCACTGCACCCTCTTACTTCCAGACCTCATCTACTCCTGTTCTTCCTATCCTTTGCCTGCCACATTGTCTTGCTGATGCTTCCCCAGGGTCTCTGCCCTGACTGTATTCCTTGCATTTCTTTATATCCAAGATCAATCTGTAGCCCAATCCCTCACTTTTTTTATATCTTTACTAGAATGTCACTTTCTCAGTAAGGCTTACCTGGACCACCCTATTTAATATTGCTAGCTATCCCCACCCCCAACCTGGGACTCTTTACTGAGATAAAGTATGTTTGTCTGTTTTATTAACTGATAGATCTTGGGGACCTGACATACAATAGGTACTCGGCAAGTATTTATTGACTGAATAGATGTCAGAAGACTAAAGAAGTCTGTGAAAGTGAAAGCTATGATTTGGGCTGAGTAGGAACAGTAAAGCAAAAGAATAAAAAGTCCTCTAGAGCCTTGGCCACCTTGGGAGCAGTGTTAGGAACTGAACTGTGTCCCCTAAAATTCCTGTCTTAATGTTTTAATTTCTAGTGTGAATGCATTTGGAGATAGGTCCTTTAAAAACAGGTAAATGAGATTAAATGAGATCATAAAAGTGGAGCCCTAATAATTCAATAAGACTGATGTTCTCATATGAAGAAAGATACCAGGGATGCTGTGTACACAGAGAAAAGGCCATGTGAAGAGCGAGAAGGAGGCAACCTGCAAGCTGAGGAGAGAGGCCTCAGGAGAAACCAAACTTACCAATACCTTGATCTTGGACTTTCAGCCTTCAGGATTGTAAGAAATAAATTTCTGTTGTTTAAGCCACCCAGTCTATAGTATTTTTTCATGGCACTGCTCACAGACTAATACAGGTATGATTTAGCATGACACTGCTTGTTCCTATCTTGGGCAGTACCACTGGGGAAAGGAAGATGTGATATGAGGCAGAACAGTGGGATTAGAAACTTAGTCGTGTGCTAATTTGGATTTTCACCTAGGCCTGTTCAGGAGTGAAATACATTTCCATTTGCCTTGCAAAGCTTTCCTCCCATTTCAAATGAGGTAATTCCCCTGGGGATGGGAAGAGGGCTGAGCGGTTTGTTCATTCATCCATTCATTCATTCATTCACTCGTTCATCAAATATTTGGTAGGTACCTACTGTGTGTCAGGCTCTTGTGGTAGATTCCAACCATAAATAAGCTCATTGTTTCAGTAGTAGAGAAATAAATGAACGGATAATTGCATCACAGTGTCAGAACCTTAACACCAGACAAGTGTTGCAGCAGGAGTCGGGGTGGCAGAAAAGGTTCTACATGAGAGTAGCTCTTGTGTACTCTTTAGTGAATACTCAAGAATCTTTAAATGCCCAGTTTAGTCCAAGTGCAAATTGAGTCAATTTGGTTCATGGGTATTAAGTCTTAAATTCACATAGAACACTCCAAGTTTTCTATGAAACAATGAACAGTGGGCTCAGTGGCTCATTATAATCTTAGCTTCTAGGAGGCCAAGGTGGGTGGTTTGCCTGAATTTAGGAGTTTGAGACTAGCCTGAGCAAGAGTGAGACCCCTAAAAATAGCCAGGCATTGTGGTGGGTGCCTATAGTCCCAGCTACTCAGGAGGCTGAGGCAACAGGATCACTTGAGCCCAAAAGTTTGAGGTTACTGTGACCTATGACACCAGGACACTCTCCTAAGGGTGACAAAGTGAGACTCCATCTCAAACAACAACAGAATGATGCACAAGGCCTCACTCCAAAGAAAGCTGCCTTCCTAAATGTGCACATCTTCATGCTGAAGACTTCAGAATTCTGAAACCTCACCTATTAAACTAAAGTATAACGTTATTTGTAACAAATGCTCCTGATGAAATTTGGAAGTGTTCTATCGCACCTCAGATCTGTTGGTCATCTGCTGTGCTTGAATCTCTATAGAGAAAACATTTAACCTTTGAGTTAAGTGGTTCTTAAATCATGCCCTGCATGCTACAAATTGCCTCTGTCTCTCCTGTGGCATTTTGTGCTTTGTGAGACTTCCAAAGTACAGCTGAAAGGGAACTGTTGTCGCCACAGGATGGGTGAGGATATTTTGTCACAGATATAGAACTGGTTCAAGGACAGGAAACAAAATGAGTAGCTGAAATATACAATGTTTAGAAAGAAAAGGGTAAGCACAGTGGGGTTCCTCAGGGATTGCTCTGGGTTATTTATATTTAATCCAGAGCAGGGCTTGAACAGTGAAATATCCCAAGTACATAGCTAAGGCTGAACTATTCTGGAAGGGGACAGCTTACCTGATGAGTACCCACTGCAGGGAAAATTTAGGGGGCTGTGCTAATGGGTAGAAAGGGGTAGATGCGGACTGTTTAAGTGTGGACATGTGCAACGTAATGCATTTAGACCAGAAAGATTCAAAATGCTTGAAAAGGACAATTCTAAAATATCACAGGAAAAAGACCCCACCATGGTTGCAAATCTGCAGGCCTGAGATCCACAAACATGTGCGTTATCAAGAGAGAAAACAATGGCAATTTTTATCCTAAGTATGACATGAGATTTTCTAAAGCATGGGCTCTTGACTGTGCATTCATTTAGTTTATGTGGTTATGGAGCACATACCATGTGGGATGTGCTGGGTTCTGTACTAGGTACTGGGCAGGTTTCAGGGCACATGGTCTAAGTAGGCATCGAGACTGATGGGAGGAGACAGTGAAGGTCTTTGAAGTGATCAGCGGCCTGCCAGGCAGCCTAGAGTGAGAGAGGCCCCAGCGCCAGCAGTTCTGACAAGGAAATGCCCAGTGGTGGTGCTTTGGGAAGGGCTGCCTTTTCTCTTCTGTTTATTCTGAGCAATTGTTGCCACTTACAAGTGCATGCTCTTAGTGTCTGTGCTAAATGCTTGCTGTACTTTATTTTGACAATGCTGAACTTTATCTGAGCCCTGTGTTCCTGGAAGGCAGCACCAGTTGAGAATTCTCCTGTTGCCCCCACTCTTTTGTGTTCTGGAAAATGACTAACTGCAAAGGAGCACCCCGCCCTCCAGATTCGAAGAACTATCTCCATCCCTCCCCCTGATTCTCATAAGACTCAAGAATGAATCTTTATTTACTCAACTCTATAAAAGCCCAAGGCCCCTTCCCTTTCCTTGACAAAATGAACACTCTCTTTTCATGGCAATAGCCTAAATAAAATCATCTCCTTAATTGTCTGGTGCATTTTATCTTTCAATATTTCAAGTAATTAATTATTCGATTACCTACATTCTGTGCTTTCATTTGTCAGGCACTGTGCTGAGCTCTGGATGTATAGCACTAACCAAGGCAGATATAGTCCCTTCCTGACCTCCCATTTCAAAGTCTAGCAGGAGCATCAAATAATTAAACAAGGAATTATAAGACAGTGGATTGATTATTGAGATAAATAAATAGGTCAAGTAAGTGAATTACTGATTGTACAACAAAGAGACATAACTTAGTATTGAAAAATGAAGTGTGGTGCCTGTGGCTCAGTGAGTAGGGCGCCAGCCCCATATAATGAGGGTGGTGGGTTTGAACCTGGCCCCAGCTAAACTGCAACAAAAAATAGGGCACTGTGGTGGGCACCTGTGGTCCCAGCTACTAGGGAGGCTGAGGCAAGAGAATTGCCTAAGCCCAAGAGCTGGAGTTTGCTGTGAGTGTGATGCTACAGCACTCTACTGAGGGCGACAAAGTAAGACTCTGTCTCTAAAAAAAAAAAAGAAAAGAAAAATGAAGTGTTTGCATTGTTATTAAATAATTTTTTAACCTATATCTTTTTTTTCTTTTTTTGAGACAGCTTCAAGCTGTCTCTTAAAAAATTATTATTATTATTATTATTATTTTAGAGGCATAGCCTTAAGCTGTCACCCTGGATAGAGTGCTGTGGCATCACAGCTCAGAGTAACCTCCAATTCCTGGGCTCAAGCAAGTCTCTTACCTCCGCCTCCCAAGTAGCTGGGACTACAGGCGCCTCCCACAATGCCTGGTTATTTTTTGGTTGCAGCCATCATTGTTGTTTGGCAGGCCTGGGCTGGATTCGAACCCGCCAACTCAGGGGTACATGACTGGTGCCTTAGCCTATTGAGCCACAGGCACCGAGCCTAACCTACATCTTAAAATATGGAAATTTCTTTTGTCGAGAAGCAATATGGCTAATCATATAAAGGCCAATATAGCACTAGGGAGGTCTGGCCCTGCCGCTGTCCTAAGCTCAGAGAATTCCTATAGATCTGGACAGTGGCTATATGGATTCTCAGGTTGAAGGTAGAAAAGAGAAGAAAGTGTTTCCTTATGTGATATATAAACTTGAGTGTCTCTGGATTTTTGATGTTTGGCATAGGGCACTAAGACTTGTTAATAGTTCATTTAGAAGACAAAAAGATGAGCCAAGTTCTCTGAACAAAAAGACATTAGAAATATTTAATTGGATCCTATGTTGTTTGGTGGATTACTATGGTGATAGGCTATTGTTAAGTAGATCTGATCAGATCAGATCAGATCAGATCTACTTAACAAATTGTTGTATGTGAAAACTTCACTCAGAATTGGATTTGGTCTAGGATTTTGCCAAATTCCCATAGAGTGGGAAACTCAATGTTTCAATAAGATTGCTTAAGATTTTGGTGCCCAAATGTTTTTCTGTGTTTAAAAAGATTTTAAAATTTATTAGTTTTAATAATTTTTTAAGAGACAGTATCTTGCAATGTTGCCCAGGCTGGAGTGCAGTGGCATGATCATAGCTCACTATAGCCTTGAATTCCTGGGCTCAAGAGATCCTCTTGCCTCAGCCTCCCAAGGAGCTGGGATTATATGCAGCACCATATGCAGCCAATTAAAACATTTTTTTTTGTAGAGGGGTAGTCTTGCTATGTTGCTGAGGCAGGATTCAAATGTCTGGGGTCAAGTGTTCTTCCTACCTTGGCCTCCCAAAGTGCTAGAATTAAAGGTGTGAGCCATCATAAGATCCAAATGTTTCTAAATTTTAAAAAGTTACCTTAGGACCTTGAAGTAGGCCAAGGTACAGGGAAATACAAGTTCTGGTTGCTCTAAAAGTTTTTTTTTTTGCAGTTTTTGGCCAGGGCTGGGTTTGAACCCGCCAACTCCAGCATATGGGGCCGGCACCCTACTTACTGAACCACAGGTGCCGCCCTGCTCTAAAAGTTTTTAAATAATTACTATATTTAAATAAAAATTTTAAAAGTAATAAATACTTATGACGACTATAAATAGTGATTAATGTAAAAGCAATTGGTAGTAAAAATGCAGAGAAAATAACAAGAATGAACCAGTATTTATTAATATCTTTTCCCCGATAAGGTAGTTATTATCACCTTTATTTTGTGTATGAATCCACTAAGACCTGAGGTTGAATACCCAGGTCTGTTTGGCTGCAAAACCCACCCTCAGAACCATTTTGCTGTACTGTTTCTAGTTCTTAAGTTTGTCATGTGAATTCTCTGGTCATTGCCTTTAAACTTGTTACCATAAAAGAGGAGTTGTCCCAAAGCTGGTATGGAAAAGAATCTTTGTACATGATATAATTTGCAACCTCCTTTTGGGAAGGAATTTATATTCCTGATGAAATTCTTTAGTAATTTTCCGGTAAATATTACTGGAATGAAGTCTTGTCCTGGGAAACCAGTCATCTACACATCTTGCTGAGTGACACTCAGCAATCTAAGTGACATTTAGATGGCATTCTTTTCATTTTATATTTTCCTATCAAATGTACCAAAAAGAATGTATTTTTGATCGGTGTACTAGAAGCTTTTGCCTTTATATAGCAAGATTATAATAAACGTTGTGCTTGTAACTAAATTGCCTGAAGGGTTTTCTAGAATTAGACTGGTATTTCTGCTGTGGAACCCAGCTTTCTTATAAACCCAGTGGATGTGAATCTTCTCACTTGTATGCTGTTGCCAACCTCCTCTCTGGTTCCCTGTAATTTCTTCTGTCTTTTACTGATTTCTGTTCCTAACTGATCTGGACTGGAGAAATTGAGAAGGCCTAGTCTCCACTCAGTGGGAGCACCTTTTCCCTTTACTCACTTCATCTCACACTTGATCTTAGCCAAAAGGTGGAGAAGTGGTAATTGACTACATCTCAAATGTCATGTGGAGTTTTTCCGGAAAAAATGTCATGAGAAGGATGTCTCATGAGGATAAGCTTAACTGCCCACAGTTTAGCCTGGCAAGAGGAGGGATGCACTGGGAGATAAATGCCTACCTGCTCTAAAATGTCATCAATGGTCTGATCTGGATAGTAAAAGAAACTGTCTCCCTAAATCCCGGAACACAAAAGAGAAGCATTGGGAGATAAATGCCTACCTGCTCTAAAATGTCATCAGTGGTCTGATCTATATAGTAATAGAAATTGTCTCCCTAAGTCCCGGAACACAAAAGAGAACAGTTATCTTTACAGCTTAAGTAAAGAATGCTTAAGCCAAATAAGAGGAAATAATAATAAAAAAGAGAGAGAGAAAATACCACTTCCTGTGATAGATAGTAAGTAAAGAGAAATATTATGAGTTTAAAAATGTTTCTGTGTATTCATAAATAAAAGTTCCATGAGTAAGGGACCCTGAAATGCTTGAGGAAATGTTACTGCTGTTAAGATCATAATCAGTGGGCAAATCACATCTCAAATGAATTGTTGAAGATGCTATTAGGTTGAGTGAACCATTGATTCAATTCAGAAAAGTTATTATTTCTTTTTGTTTGGGCTTGAGGGGTTTGTTTTTAACATTTTGATAACAATTACACAGAAAGAAGCATATCACTATTCAGCATCCTGCTAAATTTCCTTATGATAAAAAGAAGTGGGGTATGATAAAAGAAGGTTGGTCATGAAGAGAGCTCAAATAGCACTAACTCCATTACCTAACATCTTTATCATCAGGAAAGTTGAATAATGCCGTTGACTGTGAGTTTGGACCTGAGAATCTGAGTCCTGCCTGGTTCTGCCAAGTACTCATTCTCTCTCTCTGCCTCAGTTTCTTTTTATATACAAATGAAGATATAGGGTAGCACCTGTGGCTGAAAGAGTGGGGTGCTGGCCCCATATACCAGAGGTGGCGGGTTCAAACCTGGCCCTAGACAAAAACTGCAACCCCCCCCCAAAAAAAAACTAGCTGGGAGATATAATAATATCTTTTTCATAGAGTTTCTTAGGTTACCTAATCCTGTTATGTTTTTCTTTGCATCACTTCCTTCTCGTTTTGGAAACAAACTCTCCTTGTCTCTGGTTCAAATAATTCAAGTAAAGCTGACTTCATGTCTCAGATCAAAGGGTCAGTAGTTGACCCAGGCCTGATAACTACAGAACCCTTGTCTTAGTGATTCGTTCAGTGGTGGGCATGTGACCTGGACAAAGCTAATTGGAATTAATTTGGGATTTTTGCTGAGGTTGTTAGGGAAACCTCTCTAGAGTTGTGTCTTAATTTGCTCAAGCTGCCATAATAAAACTCCAGAGACTGTGTGGCTTAAACAACAGAAATTTATTTCTCACCTTCTGGATGCTGGGAAGTCTAACATCAAGGTGCTGGTATGGTTCATTTCTGGTGAAGGCTCTCTTCTTCTGGCTAGTAAATGGTTGCTTTCTCACTGTGTCCTTATATGGTAGATAAAAGAGCTGTCTGGTGTCTCCTCCTCTTATAAAGACACCTATCTCATTGGCTTATGGCCCCACCCTTATGACCTTATTTAACCTTAATTACCTCCCAATGGGCCTATCTTCATACACCATCACGTTGGGGGTTAGGACTTCAATATAGAAATTTGGTGTGGGCCAGGGGTGGGGGGCAGAGAGGTAGGAGACACAACTCAGTCTTACTACGTTGGTAGATTGTAGGTGTGCAGTTAATGGCATTCATCTCATAATAACACAAAGAATAAAGCAACTTAGAGGGAAGTAGAGCTGAGAAAAAACCACGTCCTGATGACACTGTCCAGCCATATCTCTGGCCAACTGTACCCCAAGACTTCTAGGTACATGAGCTTATTCTTTTTTCTTTTACCTAAAAATTTTTGAGCTGAATCTTTGCCGCTTGCTAATAAAAAATTTTGACCACTTATGGGTTATTGAGAAGATAAAATGAGATTTCATGCATAAAATGCCTAACACAAGAGTGGTGTCTGTGGCTCAGTGAGTAGGGCACTGGCCCGATATACCGGGGGTGGCAAGTTTGAACCCAGCCCTGGCCAAACTGCAACAACAACAACAACAAATGTCTAATACAGAACCTGGAGGAGAATAAGTGCTCAGTAAATAATAGCTATGGTTATTAATTGTCACCAGCAGTTGCATCTCCAACAGAGTCAAATGGTTTTGGATTTTCTGAGACATCTAACGGAAACACAGAATAACTTATCCTATGAAAACCATTGTAAGGGTAATTTGGCGACTGTTAAGTTTATGGAAACTCAGTTTTGAAGGGCGGAGGGTGTTGGACAGATTGGTGTCAGCAAAAAGGAAACAACCACAGCAGCACATAATTCCTGAATTTTAGACAATGCGATTTGTCTTTCTAGTGAGTTGAAGGCAAGACCAGTGGAGGTATTTTCAAATGGAGAACTGAAGTTACTGAAGTTGATCACTTTTGGTCTTTAAATCAGTTCAGCAAAATACAATGAGTAGAAGGGAAAGGAAGAAAAATAGGAACATACATAATACTGTACCAAACCATTCAGCTATTTGAACAAACACAGAACAAAAAATAGTGGTCTGACATTTTGGTTTTTATACCTGGTAAGATATTATACGGATGAAAAAGGCATGACATCAGTTCTGTAGTTCTGTCAAATTTATAATTACTTTCATTAACATTAGTGGATTTACTCTTTTAATGGGAGGAAACAAAAATGCTTACTGTTTTGCTTAAGGAAACATCTGTTTTTTTTTTCCAGGTCTTGTTTAAAGAAACTGCTTATAGTCCATTTAATATTTAAAGTAATTCCTCCTCTGTCTTACCCTCTCCTCTTTCTTGCTCTTGGTACAAGTTGGGTGAAAATTTCAAAAAGGATTAAAGTATTTCCATCTAGAGTTTAGGTACTTTGAAAATGCTTGGAGGTATTAACACGATTGCAATCTTCACCAAGTGAGGAAAACCTAGCAAAATATATGTGCATGTTAAGGTACAGTAAAAAATATTCAAACTGATGCAAATATACTATGGTGTGTAGGAGTGGAGAAACTGGAATTTAATTTTTAGAAGTAAGTGAGCCCCAATATTTACATCAAAATATAGAGGGCCGAGGGTCCTAGAAAAGAAATACAAAGCCTCAAACTCCTGCTATTTTGAAAGATGGGAAGATATGAAAAATAAAAATAAAATATCTGCAAAGTACACAGACATATTGTTTTGTATCTTCAGCTTTTATTATTGACATAAATTAGAAATTGCTATTTCGTTCTGAGCACCATCTTTGCTGTGATAAGAATTTTCACAGTGTGATGTGGGTTTATTTTTTGATGTTGTCATCAGTGAGGGTAGATCCTTTTTTAAAAGGTCCCTTTTGGAGCTCTGAGTTTAAAATGTCTTTAGACAATTGGGGGATTTGCCACGAGGGTCCCATGTCCAGAGAACGGAAAGAGAATGAAATGTTTTTGTTACCTTTGTAACCTTTTGAAAGTTAATCTTTCAAAAGTATAACTATTTGATTTTACTTTCCATTTAATCCAACAGTAGAAAAGAAGTGAAATTTTGCCTTAAAATTTAGAATCTTGTGCTAAATTTGTTCACAATTTGATGTGAAATGTTTACCAAATGGATACTTCCCCACACTTATCTGCCTATAAGGTATCTGATATTAAAAATAAAATCAAAGAAAGAAGAAGGCTGCTACTCATAGTGACAAGGGTAGTTATTTCATTTGCTTTATTTATCAGATGAGGATTTCTGGAGCACCTTGGGATGTCCTAAGCATATGACATAAAGGGTTTAGAGTGGTGTGGAAAACAGGCATCATCTTTATTCCACAAATGGTAGGAACTCCTCTAGGGAGTTAGTGGGGGACGCAGGCCAAGAGTGAAAGGCCTACAGGAGGCAGGAAAGGGAACTATGCTTGTGAAACAGCATGAATTGGTGAGACCTGTGACAAACCAAAAAAAAAAAGAATGTGCTGATTAAAGTTCTTCAAGTTTAATTAACAAAAAGAAATACCCTGTGGGCCTTGGAGTGTATCTGTAGGCATGCTAGTTCTATACACCATTTGAAACCTCTATATTTTAAAGGAATAATTACACAAATAATTATGTAGGTAAAAATGAGAAAGACTGGGAGGACTATTCCAGGCTGTCATAAGAATGTGTAGTAACAGCCCCTGCCTATATTTCCTAAAGGAATTACATTTTATCAGAGACCTGAAAGATTTGTAGAGTTAGTCAGGCAGCAAGAATTGGGGAGAAAAGCATTTAAGTGAATGTAACAGTGGAGCGCACAGGATATTGAAGCTTCAAAGTGATAGGAGAGCAGAGAAGGAGGGGGTAAATTGCAAGAGATGAACTGGAGTTTCAGGGAGCAGATAATACAAGATTGAACAGACTTTGTTGAGAATTTTGAACTTGTTCTAAAACTAATGGGATCTCATTACAAAGACTTTAAACAAGAGAGTGGTTTGATCTTGTATGTATATTCACAAGACTATTTCAGTTGGAGTGTAGAGAACTGAATGGAGAGAAAGGTCAAGAAGGGATGAGGTGACAACATAGCAGCTGCTGGAGCAGCTCAGGTGAGATCCGGTGCCTGTGGACCAGGCAGTCGGTGGTAGACATGGAGAGACATTTTATCATTTGGGATTAGGAGAAGCTGCAACAGATGACTCCAAATTACAGTGTTATGGGCAGATAGATATAGTCTTCTCTCACATAATGCAGCCTAGAATTAGATTGGGGACAATTCTTAGGGACAAGATTTTTTTCCACCTCATTTCTTAACCTGTGACTTCCACCTCCTGGTGGCTGCTCTAGTCCCAGCCATCTTGTTTTCATTCCAACTAGCAGGAATAAGGAAGGGAATAGGTCCCTCTCTCTACCAGCATTTCTAGAAATTATACATGACATTTTTAATTACCATTCATTCAACAAAATTAGCCACATGGCCCCAGCTGATTGAAAGTAAAGATAGGAAATAAAATGATTTTTCTAGGTTACTATAGGTCTAGCGGAAAATCAGGAACTCCATGACTAAGGCTGAAAAGAACAATGAACACTGAGGATTAGCCGGCATCTTCTGCAGTAAAATTGAAATGTGTTTTGGAGGTAAAATTAGCAGGAATTGATGACTGATTTAATGTGGGAATGGGTGAAGATGATAGAAGGAACAAACATGATTCCCACTTTTCTGACATAGTCAATTGGATAAGTGGTAGTACCCTTTTGGAAATGAAAAAATGAAAAGGCAGGTTTGAGGCAAAAAACAAGAATTTATTAGCTACTGCGAGTTTGTCCAACCAGCCTTCAAAATTATAGGGGAACCAATTTATCAGATTTTTGTTGTACCCTTCCAGAGATGGTCTATGCACATACAGGTATGTGGATATGAATGTGTGTATGATGTGTACATATATATTCACACACATACCTCTTTTAATTTGATGGAAATGGTAGTGTTCAATCATGTTATTATCTACCTTAAATCCTTCACTTAGTATATATTGTAGCTCTTTCCATATAATTGCATGAAGAGATGTCTTACTATTTTTAACCATCTAAGAGTATTCCTTTGTATGGCTTTGCCATAATTTATTTAATCACTCCCAATTTGTATCCATTTGTTTCTAGTCTTTTCTGATTATAAAAAATGCTGCAATGAATGTCTTTGCACACATGTCATTACACACATGCTACAACTGTGGAGGTAAATTCTTTGTTTTGAAATAGAGTCTCACCCTGTCACCCTGGGTAGAGTACAGTGGCTTCATCATAGCTCACAGCAACCTCATACTCCTAGGCTCAAGAGATCCTCCTGCCTCAGTCTCCCAAGTAGCTGGGACGACAGGCATCTGACACCACACTGGCCTAATTTTTAATTTTTTCTGTTTTTTGTTTTTTTTTTTGAGACAGAGTCTTACTATATCGCTCTCGGTACAGTGCAGTGGTGTCACAGCTCACAGCAACCTGAAACTCTTGGGCGTAAGCAATTCTCTTGCTTCAGCCTCCCAAGTAGTTGGGACTACAGGCACCCGCCATACTGCCCAGCTATTTTTTGTTGCAGTTGTCATTGTTGTTTAGCTGGCCTGGGCTGAGTTCGATCCCACCAGCCTCAGTGTATGTGGCTGATGCCATAATCACCGTGCTACAGGCGCAGAGTCTAATTTTTAAATTTTTATTAGAGATAGGGTCTCACTCTTACTCACACCAGTCTCGAGCACTTGACCTCTAGCAGTCTTCTTGCCTCAACCTCCCAGAGAGCTAGGCTCACAGGCATGAGCCATCAAGCCGTCCTGGTGTGAATTATTTAAAGTAAAATTGTTGGATTCCAAGGCAGAGCATTTAAAATTTTTTTTTTTGTAGAGACAGAGTCTCACTTTATCACCCTCAGTACAGTGCTATGGCATCACAGCTCACAGCAACCTCCAACTCCTGGGCTTAGGAGATTCTCTTGCCTCAGCCTCCTGAGTACTCCTGGGTACTACAGGCGCCTGCTACAATGCCCTGGCTATTTTTCTGTTTTGCTGTTTGGCTGAGGCCGAGTTTGAACCTGTCACCTTTGGTATGTGGGGCCAGCGCCCTGCTCGATGAGCCATAGGCACCACCCCAGAGCATTTAAAATTTTGATTTGCCTGTTTTCCTTCATAGAGGTTTAAGCAGTTTATATTCTCACTGGCAATATATCAGTGCCTGTTTTCCTATATTTTTTGCCAATTCAATGTGTCAAATTTCTAATCTTTGCCAAGCCTATAAGAGAAAAAAAGAAATAGTACTTGATTTTGGTTTTAATTTGCTTTTCTTGTATCGTGAGTGAAATAAAACACTGCACATTTAAAAATCAGTTTACTTCTTTTTCTAAATATGCCTTCATTTTTGCTATTGGATTGTTAACCTTTTTTATTAATTTGAAGGAATTGGCCATATATTAAAGAGATTCTCTTTCTTTTATGTTTTGCAAATATTTTCTTTGCTTTGTTTTTTCTCATAGTAAATTTCTTTTTGAAAATTTGATTATTATTAATTGCTTCTTGTAATTATGTACATTCAGTATAGTTATTGTGTTGGTATAAATACTTTCACCTTTATTTTCCTCTGTAAAATACATTTTACAAAGATGAGCTCATTCTGTATATGTTAATTAGGTATCTGCTTTTATTGCCATTTAATAATGGAAATCTTTCCACATCATTTAATTTTCAAATTATTTTTCTATTTTTATTTATTTCAAGACAGGATCTTTTGTGGTCCAGGCTGGAGGGTGGTGGCATCATCATAGCTCACTGTAACCTCAAACTCCTGGGTTCCATTGACCTACTTCCTCACCGCTCAAGTGGCTGGGACTAAAGGTGTGGGCCACGACACCTGGCCTCATTCAATGTTTTTAAAAAATTATTTGTAATGGATACATGTTTTATTTTATTAATCATTTTGAGGTGTAATAGTGTACTTAACCAATCCTCTTACTGTTGTGTGATTAGGTTATTTCCATTTTTTGAAAACCAATATAAATGACAAATGTATGGTAATTCATAGTCATTCATTCATAATCTTAACAAATTAGGATTATGTTCTTGAAGGAAAAGCTTGTAGGTTGTGGAAAAGTCTGTCTCAACTCCTGCGGGTCGGCCAAACTCTGTGGCCCCAGTCCCAAGTCCGGGTCCAGGGATCTGGGGCTGAAGCTGCGGGGCGCGAGGACATCCCCACCCCGCTCGGGACACTGCTCGGCCACCCGCACGCGCGCCCCAGCGCGACCGTTAGGATGGAGATACGTTACAAAACGGCTGTCTAGAAAGGAGTCACGACGTGAACTTCCATCAGAAATCATTTAAATATTGCAGGAGAAGGACTGGCTTTTCTTTTAGGTACTTACCTTGCAGATTATAGCATATAATGCCTATTTGTTTTCTCCTCACATCCTTCTCTTACTAGTGAGTATGAAATGTGTTAATAATAGTTCTGCTTATATCTCAGGATATTTTTTTTTCTTATAGGCCAAATTTTATTTCCAATTGTTTTTGATTATTTCTCTTCCTCCTCCTCCTCTTCTTCTATTATATCATGGTTGTGTACATAAATGTAATCACGGGGTACAATGTGCTGGTTTTATATACAATCTGAAATATCTTCATAGAACTGGTTGACATAGCATTCATGGCATTTTCTTAGTTTTTGTGAACAGACATTTATATTCTACATTTAGTAAGTTCACCTGTACCCTTCTAAGGTCTCAGGATGTTAAAAGGGCGACTCAGAAAAGGGATCCATGTTCTCCCAGAGGCAGATAAAGTGACCTGTTCTTACCCACATCTGGGAGAGGGTGAAGGTGTTTTGAGGTGCATGGGGGTTAGTGAACTTTGTTAGGGAAGCTTGTGCTGCTGAAAGTTCAATAGTTAACGGAGATGAGAATAAAGCAATTTAGCAAGGGGCGGTCTGTGCTGGTTTTGCATTGTCCCCTGGCCTAGGCTGGAACTGCATTTCCTTTATGGCGCATGTTAGAGCTGGCCAAAAGAGATTTCCGCGCAAGATTTGGGAGGCGGAAGTGAAAGAGCAGCCATTATCTCTGTGGTCCGTAGTTAGGTGCGTAGTTAAGACGGACGCAGTGTGCTGGTGGCCTCAAGCTTGTCCTTGCCCCCGCTCCAGCTCATTTCCCTCTGTGCCGGCCCTGCTGACCAGCCGGAGCGCCCCACCCACGCAGAGGCCACAGCCCTCCTACCTCTTCACCAGCTTGCAGCCGGATGCGCTGGTGCTGGGATTTCCCTCACATGACTCTGCAAGAGGGCTGAGACCTTCTCTGATCTCTACCTCCCTCCTTCCCCATCTCCTCCCATCTTTGGGCAGGCTCTAATTCTTACTAATATCTAGTAGGCTATAATTTCAAAGACATCACTGTGTCTGTTTTGTTTACAGTGCCCGGCACCTAGAAGATATTCATTAAATACTTGATGAATTATCAAAGGGCCTAATGCATGTTCTTGGCCCATAATCAGCCCATAACAGTTAATAACTTACTTATTCAGTACTTAGACTCTCAACTATGAGGGTGTGGGCTGAGAAAAAGGGGGCAGGAGCAACTTGCATTGGTTGTTTGACTTAAATGTTTATCGGGAAACATTTTAAAAATGTATCTTGGGAAGCATTTGAATGGTTTCCTGGGCTCCCAAACCTATGCCTATCCGTAGGAACCCAGAAACGGCCTCGAGTTCTGCAGGCAGGGAACTTCAGGAGTCTGAAAAATTTTGACTTGTACCTTACTGCTCACTGACTGGTACCTTCTTATCTTTTCTCTGTCTTCCTTGGATTTTTGTTTTCTTCAATTTTCTATGGCCAGCAAAATTCTTTCTCTTTTATGATTTTTAAAGACTCCATTTTATACTACCTACGTTTTTAATTCATCCCTGACAGAAATATTTTCTTTTGCCTAACAGAATCATTTCCATTTTCTTTTTTCTCTTTTCAACGTCACACAACTCACCCATCTGTAGATTAGTATACAGCACTGTGGTGTGAATATGTTATTAGAAAGTTGTTATGGATTTAAAAGAATTGTGAAAGACGTATTCTGACTTTTTGGAGGTAATTTTATGGGAATAGTTTCTAAATATCAAGGCTTTTTGATTATCTTGCTTAGCATGTGTTGTATAATTTTAGCAGATCATACACATAATCTTTATTAATAAAGTATTATGGTTTTTCTTCTGTTTAACCTTTTTATGGGTGTCTTGTTATGAAAATTTCATATTTATAATTTATTTTTGTCATATTCTTCCATACTCCAACGTATCAACTGTTTCTGACACTTCTGTTTAAGTAGTTTCAGAATTTTCATTTTCTTCGTTCTGTTCTTTCTGATTTGAAAGCTGTCCCTTTCCACACTCATCTTTTTAGAATTTTATTTAGGCCTCACATTCCACTCAGTCTCTTTAATGTCCCGTCAGCCCATCTTTCATGTTTCTGAGCAGTCTAACATGCAATTCAGTCTTTTCACACTTCTTAAATTTGTGAGAAGTTAATAGCTAAACACTTAGCAAAACAGCAAATTCTTCATTTATAATACATTAACTCTTAGCAACCTTTGAAGTTACTGTAATTTTAAATTTCATTAAGGTAACATATACTTGTTCATAAAGTCAAAAGTTAAATGTCATGCGATGGAAATCAGCACTGTGATTCACTCTTCTCCACCAGTGATTCTCATTTACCAAGGGCAACAACTTTCTTCTTTTAACCATGTTTAGTTAGTTTCCTTCACATTCTTATAACATTCTTTTTATACTGTTTCTTGATTTTTCATTTCAGTTCCTATCCTATCACTTGTCTTTTATGGAAGATGAGGAATTGGCTGTGTTACAACTGGGCACGTAGCTTCTTATCCTGTCTTCTTACTCTAGCAATATTCTGTTTTTGGTTTTGTCAGTGTTTAGCATTTATTTTGACAATGCATCATACATAGCTGAACTTGTAGCATATAAGGACATATCTCCTTTCTTATAGGTCGTTTGTTTTCCCTTGACTGTGTGTTGTCTTGATGTTTCTTGGGTTAGTTTTCTAAGTACTTAAACCAAACTCTGGCAAATCTTAATTACCTTTCCATATGTTCAAATGAAACTATCCAGTTTCTTTCATTTTTTTGTGTATGGAGGTCAGGGCTCCATTATGGCTTCTGTGGGTCCTAGGTACTCCACTGTCCTCCATTAATGGCAGTGATGATATAATAATAAATCTGGCCTGGGTTATATCCAGCTATAAAATAAGCTACGTTACTATGAAGGTGAATATAATCCAGGCTAGATTTACTCTTATATCATCACTATCATTAATTTCCCTCTTGATTTTAAAGGAAATTACAATGACAAGAGTGTTAGTCTTTTGTAAGTCTCTGAGAATGTCTCGGGCCTCAGGCACTATACTTTCTAAGCCTAAAGGATGAGTCAGCTGTCACTTTTGGAGCCCTCTTTTCCCTTATTCCAGCTTGGGCTACTTAATCTCTAGGCCCTAAGACATTCCTTTACCTTCATCCTGACAATTCCATCTATTTCTTATATTGGATACTCAATTTTGGGGATCCCATGTCATCTTTCTTGTATCCTTCCCTTATTTAGATATAGTGCATCTTTCAGAAGCCTCCTAATATAAGGGCTGTAAGTGAATACGAGGCCTTGTATCGAGACAGATGTTTCAATCTACCCTCCTAATTGGTTGTGTAGAGGAAGAGTTATCATTTTTTCCCTTCAACAATGAGTGCTTAGTTGGAATGGATCCCTTTAACAAAGGACAGATTTATAAGAGGAAAACAAACCAAAGTTTATTAGCATGTATATTTCATATATACATAGGAGATAGCCAGGGAATGAATAGTTCTCACAGAGGTGGCTTTGAATTCTAGCCTATATAGCATCTTTAAAATAGAACAGTAAATTTTTAGAGAAGTGAAGGTGTTTGAGTCTTCAGTAACTTGTGGGAAGGCTGTTAGATAATTGCAAAAACTTCATCTCTCTCAATTACCCACTGAAAATTTCAAACTTACGGCCCGTCCCCTATGGCTCTTCTCACCAGAGCAATAACACCTTATTGGCTATTCTACCATCCCATCACCTCCCCTAACCGAACCTATATAAGGTGCCCTTGTCTTTTGCTCTGTCTCTTCCCTCTCTGCCCCTCTCTCTCATCTCTCTTTGTCTCCTCTCTCTTCTCTCTCTCCCTTTCTCCCCCCTTCTCTTTCCCTCTCTCTCTCTCTTCTCTGCTCCATAATGCTACTCTGTAGTGTCCCCCACCAATAAAGACCTTTCATACAAGCCTTGGTGTTCTGTGAGGTTTATGCCGGTCGAGTGCCCCCCTTTCAAAGGCAAATAACCAGAAGATAAAGAAAAGCTAGAAGAGCCTGAAAGTAGAGTCCTCTGGTATCATCTCCAGGTGATAAGGGTTTAAAGTTGTCTTCAGTGACTCCCTGGCAGAAGGAGGAAAAAATATCATTTACCTTTGTATGTCCTTCTTTTAGGCAAATAGAGAGAGAGCAGAGAGCTTTTCTGTATCTGCCTCTTAATTGTCTGCAGCTCATCATTTTTCTGGTGATAGTTTGGCTGGATATAGAAGTATAGATTGGAAATTATTCATTTCCTGAATTATTATTATTATTATTTTTTGCAGTTCAGAAAGTATTCATTTCCTGAATTATTATTATTATTATTATTATTTTTTGCAGTTCAGCTGAGGCTGGGTTTGAACCCGTCACCTTTGGAATATGGGGCTGGTGCCCTACTTGCTGAGCCATAGGTGCCGCCCCCATTTCCTGAATTATTTTTGTTTAATTGTGTGTACTCTGTATAATATATGCTCATTATAAGGATTAAATATACATAAATAGAAAGGATTAAAAATACATAAATAGAAAGAAAAAAGTAAAGGTAAACTGAAAGCTGCACCCTAAATTAACCACCAATATTCTCAGAGCCTAGTAAATCAGGGGTCAGAGAGTCTCAGTGCTTGGGATATATACTTCCACTTATTCCCTTGTTTTTGGTACAGCCTTACTGCCTACAGGGATGACTTTCATCTTATAGCCCAGAGCTTTGCCAAATCAACATCTTCAGAGAGTATACCTCTAGTCTTTGGCCAGTAGGGAGAAATACAGGCTTCCAATTATTCCGTATTAAGATTTCACCCCACCTGTTCCACTACCGTTCAACTGCTACCTCTACTTCAGAGCTTTTGAGGGGTCTGCAGCAGGAATGATCCTGCCCACACTTCTGCCAAGACTGGTGTGGGTTTTGACTTCCTCATGTTTATTACAAGTTACAGCACAAACATCTGCATTCTTTTTTTTTTTCTTGTTAAAATTTATTTATTTATTTTTTGCAGTTTCTCATGCCACCTCCGGCATATGGGGCCAGCACCCTACTCCTTTGAGCCACAGGTGCTGCCCTAAAATTTTTTTAATGGACTTAGAGGTTATAACTTGAGTTCTATTCTGTGTCTTTATTATATAGTATTGCTGTCTGGCCTGTTGGTGTGCCAGTCACCAGAGTAGTATACATTGTACCCCACAGGTAAGTTTTTACCTCTCATCCCCTCTCCTTGTGAGTTTCCAATGTACATTATCCTTCTCTGTGTGTCCTTTTGTAGCCACAAACACCTACGTTTTGCTTCCAAAATTGTATTGCTGTTGTCTCCTTGCCATCCCTATTCTTGCAGCTTGATTTTTAAAAAATTATTCTCTTTACTAGCACTTTAGGGAAGTTTAGAGAAAGGAGTGGAGATAAACATCCATGCTCAGTTTTAGATGATTAGTGGGAAGTATTTCATAAAATTTTTATGTACATTTTTATACATTATTTCTGTTTAGTATCCTAACAGCCTTAGGGTAGAGTAACTAAATGTTTTGTGTGTACGTGTGTGCGTATGCTGAGGATAGGACAGTACCAGTACTAGATTCTAATGCTTAGTTGAGCTTCAATGTTATGCCATTACTATATTTATTTAATCACAAACTTGATCTTCCTTATTCTTTTTTCCAAATATTTTATATATATCTTATGTTCTAAAATCTATTCTTTCTTCTACACAATGACATTAAATGTATGTCAAAATGATTACCTTTCTAGGAACAAATAGGATCTATCTTAATTGGAACTTAGTAATTTTTTCAAATACAGCAGAACCTTTCTTCCTTTTGTTAAACATGATTGTGTCCTACCTACATGTATTAGGAAAAATTAAAATATGAAGAATTTAAATTATAAGATTTATCATAGCTCTGGGCATAAAGTTATAAAAATAAATCTACACTAATTCCAGGGTTTCAAAAAACCCTATTTACTTCTGACACTGCTTAATGTACTCTCATATAAGTCTGTTAAGTAAGTCCAAACAAACAGAGTCAACAAATGGTAAGTACAAATGTTTAAATATGTATTTTTTTTATTCCAGTGTACAAGTGACAGAAAGTAATCTTAAACTAAATGAAGCCCCAAAAGTAATTTATTTGTTTGAATACCTGGAAATTCCAAGGACTTTTTCAGCCTTTATTAACCACTAAATGAAGGTAGGTGTCAGATGATATAATGATATGTTTCAGGGAATCTGTCTACCTATATCTGTATCACATAAATGATTTTTATTTACTTATTTTTTCAGGGTAACAGATTTTATTTAAGAATGGCAAAGAGAAAGGTTAGAGCGCTTCCAAAGAGAGCTAGAAGTGGGTCCCTCTCGTGAAGGAGAAAAGGTGAGAGAGAGGAGATGCAAAGACCTCCAGCAGCATAAACATGCTCTGTTTGAAATTAGCTGCAAGTTTTTCATTGGCTTCTCTTCTGATTCAGGCAGTATTGCCTTTTTCTATTGGTCATTGATTGTCTATTTCTATTAGTCATTGATTACCCAGGTAACTTCATATCTACATTCTTACTGGCTCTCCAGACTTCATGGTCCAGCAGGCCAGGTTTTCCTTTCATCCCCTGTTCAAGCCTTCTTTTTAGAGTCCCTTCTCATTCCCCCTTGAGGAAATATGGTCATGAAATTTTGAAGGGAAAATGGATGAATCACTGCTCTTAGCTACTTCCTGCTGTCAAAATGAGGCATTAGCCCACCCATCAGGGACCTTCCTCAGGTTCCCTATTCTAAAGGGGTTTCTGGAATTGGAAGCTTCTGGCCACTTGGTCAAAAGGTTCCATCAATATTTGGAATCCCCACATTACCATCATCTTTAGGTGGGCCTGCTAGAGCCTGGAAGGCACAAATTTAATAAAGGGGTTGAACAAGCAGGTCCAGACATTAAGAAAGGGATGGTTATAATTGTAGTCCCAGTGAAAGGATACAGAAGGTACCACTGTGCTATAGGCACTGAGCCATACCCAAATTAATATTAATCTTTTGAGATAGTTTTCTTGGAAATCTGTCTAGTAATGTTATAGTTATAAGATATTCACTCATCTCAATCTGATTTACTTTTTCTTATGGTCACTTGTGAATTTTTTGCTCTGCTTAGCATCTGAAATCTTTTGTAGGTTTGGTATTTTCCACGGCCTTATTTGCCATAGTGGGAAGGGGAGATTGCGTCACCTAATGGGAGATGAAAATGCCAAACTCTTGTTTGCCTAGACTTCCTTGCAGCTAAGACATGGTCTATTGAGATGCATTCTACTAATCAGACTCACAGTTGGAAGCAGGAAGTAGTGACTTAAAAGGTAGGGACTATTAGGCTCCATTTAGATTGAGTTCCTAGGACAGTCATGACAGCAGAGCTAGGGGCAGTATCAATGTACAGTGCGAGAAGGGCTGATGATACAAACTGTTGATTCTCTTGTTTGCTGGTACAGTTAGAGGTATCTAAGACAGATGAGTTGTGCCACATGGGCATTGATCCTGGATTCCTTAGATTCTTGCTTTCTATACATTTTGGCAATTTTGCAGTTTAGGGTACCCTAACCCTAGGATAACCCTAACCCTAAACCCTAACCCTAACTCTATCATTGCCATAAATTCTTTTCCTGTGGAAATCAACCTGAGTTGGTTTCTGTTGCTTGTAACTGTGACCCATCAACTGATAGCTTTCTCTTCCTCTGTGTCATCTCTCCTTTAATTCTGCATTTATTAACTTAAATCTCAAATTTCTCTATTTGGCTTCTGTTACTTGAATCTTATGGTCCAGCTGGAAGAGGAGGTCTTGGAGAAGAGATTGAGAGGATATCTTGTAAGATCACAATGGGGCTGGGAGGCAGAGAGAGCCCTGCTGGAGGGCCACGGTGATGCCAATTCTCTGTGAAAGCCTCCAAGGCCTCCCCATCCTCTCAGATTAAGTCTTTATCGTGGCCTCACAGGAGAGAAATAAATCAAGGGTGGCAGGGGCCCATGTATCCATAAACCAGCCACTTTCATACAGGCTCTGAGGTCTGCAGCCTGGGAGCCAGTTTGCCTTACTTGTCCCCAAGCCCAAGGAGGGGTGGCACTGTCAGGAAGGGAAGGCCAGGAAGACAGATGAGACAGCAGGGTGGCACGTGACTTGTCACTGCTGTGCACTAGCTTGTGTTAGATTAATGCCAACTGAGGGGAAGCAGTGGGGAAGAGAAAGGACGGGTGGTAGAGTTAGAGGTATCTAAGACAGATGAGTTATGCCACATGGGCATTGATACTGGATTTCATAGATTCTTGCTTTGCGTATATTTTGGCAATTTTGCTGTTTGGAAACTGCAGTTTGGAAACGGGCAGTGGGTGCTCTGAGTAAGCAGCCTGTTTGTTCTTTTTGGACACTGTCTATTCTACAGCACCATCTCCCGTCCCCGTGAAGGCAGAAGCAGAGGTCAAGGCAATGCTGGAGGTACCGGCTCTGCATCCTCATGGACCCCATGGAGAGGTGGCCTGGAGTGAGCCTCATGTCCTCCCGCCCGTCCTGAGTCCCCTTGGTCGTGCCGGGCTTGCCCTCGGCTGCTGGTGCCCAGCCTGTGTCCATGCAGCCTTCGTCTCGAGGACAGTGTGGACAGTGAGCGCAGCTTGGCCTCGGAAAGGCCCTCACACTTTGGTCACCGCCTCTGCTGGCTGCGGTGAGGTTGGAGTGCCCTCTCTATGTCTTCTCTTCAGGTTTAGTCAGGCTTCTTCTAGCAAATGAAGGTTTCTTCCTGTAAATGTGAACCTGAACTTTCTGAAGACCCTCAGGCCCCCTGCTTTCCTGGCCTTTGCCAGAGGAGAGGCTGAAGTCACACCACTGCTCAAAATTTCTGGGGCTGGCACCTGCCCGGCTGCCCAGAGTGGACAGAGTTTCCTTTGGGCATTGGGAGAGACTAGTCCCATCCTGGGCCCTGCCCCCTCTGCTGGGGATGTGGGTGGAGGGCAGGCCTCCAAAAGCTTCAATTCAGGGACTTGCTGGGGGCTGTGCTGGACCGTGGCACCTCCCAGGTAGAGTTCAGTCCAGACTTGGATTCCTGGAGCAGGTTTGCACCAGGGAGACTGGGGACAAGGTGGGAATCAAGAACCTGAGAGGCCCCAGACCCTGGGTGGCTCGGCTGTCACCACCTCTAGGTGGAGGCCATGGGTGGCTCTCTCCTGAAGTGGGGGAGCCCCTGCATGTGGAGAGGTTGCTGTTCAGGAGAGAAATGGGGTAGCCTTCTCCCTTCCCTCCCCAGGCTGGGTAGGGGCTGGCAGCCTCACTAACTGTGCCGCTGGCCTTCTGCCAGTCTTGTGATCCTCCTTGGGGTCAGTGTTGCATGGAGTCGCAGCGGAGGGCAAGAGCGGTGGGCTGGGGCAACTCTGCTACCCAGGGTTGGCAGAGACTGTGTACTGTGGCTTGGGATGGGAAGGTACCACAGTTGGTAAGGTCAGCTGAAATAGGGGGTTTGGGGCTGGGGGGTAGCCTCCACCTTGGGTCCCTCAGAAATCAGGAGTGGGCAGATGACCACTGCTTCCTGGACCATGAGCGCATCTTGGATCTCTTCCTGTCTGTAACCCACAGACGCCGGGAATTAAGTCTGCCGGAGGTCCTTGTAGTTAGAGCATCTCCACGTAGTGCTCACGTCCTCATGGTCATGACTAACCTCCGTTCATGGATCCTTCCCCATGGCTGTAATGTACACCTCTCCCTAGGACTGAGAATGGGAAATTTCTTGAGTAGGTTTCTATATTCCATGGACCTGTAGAAAGGGATATAGTATATTCTACTCAGTACCCCTCTGGCAGCTCCTTGAAGTTCTGTCTATCAAAGGCAGGGATCCACTGCCAAAGGGGACTGCCACAGAACTAACCAGCTTGTAATAGCTGATTTTGTTGCTGAAACCAGAGTTTGCAATCTTGATGTTTATGTTAACATACAAGAGCAGTTTTTCTGCCATTATGTCTCTGTGGACAATATACTTCTGGTGACAGCTTGCACAGTAGACACTATTGGTGGAATCTGTGCCTCTTTTTCTTTCCTACCATCATGAGCTGGTGGGAAATACCTCTCTCAAATACCGCTCCTCCAACACCATGCTTCATGACAAGGCAAACCTTCCTCAATGCTGATCACAGCAAATATCTCACTGTGGCAGGATGGTGTGAGCCTTCGTGATTCCTACCTTGCAGGATGGTGTCTGGAGGCTAGAGGAGTTTAGCTGAGCCCCGTTAACTACTGCTGCTTTCCCAGTCGGGATGTGCTGGACCAACTTCACCTTGGCCACGTTACCCTTGACGGTGGTCTCAAGGATCCTAGCTGCTGTTTTGGGTTTCTCCTCGGCAGAGTTGCTGAGAGGCCCTGCAGCCTGTTGGACTCACTGCTGGGCTTGGAGTTCAGGTGTCCCAAGGTTGGCTTCAATTCAGGAAAAGCTGGTGAGAAGCTTGGTCCTAATCACCTCAAAAAAAATCACCCCCAAAGTTCACAGGATCCTTATAATGGAATTAAAACACAATGCTAGACAAAAACATACACTAACAAAACCAAATACCCACACATCACATTTATAATAAAAAGTAGAAACTGAGTAAAAGGGATTTAAAAAATATTTAATAACAAAGAAAATAGATGGGAAAACCCATAATGTCAAGGCAGAAACACACTTTGGTCAAAGTCCTCCAGGTCAATGAACTGTTTCCTGAGCTGGGAGGACCAGCTGGCCCAACGCAGGCTCTTGGAATTCCAAAACAATGGCTCTGGATGAGGTCAGAGGAAGAGATCTGTCCCAGCTGTGGATCATACCATGGTCATTTCCTCACTTTTTTTTTTTTTTTTTGGTCTCAAGAACACTTTATTCTGAAAGTAATTGTCAAGGACCCCAAAGAGCTTTTTGTTTATATGAGTTATAGTGACAAGTAACTTATCAGAAATTAAAACCTATTGGATACTTCAGTGACCTTTTCACTTATAGTTTGTAAAGGTGTAACAATTTTTGGCTTTTAAGGAGCTTATAAAGTCAACACTTAAGTTATTCATTTTGTTTTTCTTTAAACTCTGAATAACCACACTCAAAATGATGCTACAACTTAATTGGTACCATACAAAAATGTTCTGCTGTATAAGACACAACAAGGTACATTATTTGCGTAATGCCTGAGGGACAATGTCATATTTTATTTCTTATTAACAATTTTTCTCAGTTTCTTTGGAGAAGATGCTCTCCTTCCACAAGCCAGACCATTTACTGTGTCAGGGTCTTTAGATGTGGGTGGGAGTTACAGCCATGAGTTGAGAAAGCACATGTTCTTCTACTGTTTTAAGCCAATAATCACTGTGCTTGGTGTTTCTTATTCAGCACGGGATAAGGGCTTCAGATACTGGTCATGTCTGTGTCATCTCAGGGGAGGAATTGGATCCTCCCAAGTGATTTTTAAGAATTCTTTGTTGAAGTGTAATATAGATACAGAAGCGTGCACAAACTGTCAGCACACAGCTTGGTGACAATAGATGGTAAATTGGACTCATTTGTTTAGCATCCAGATCAAGAAACAGGACACTCCAGCTCCCCAGTTTCTAGCCACTTTTTTTGCAGTGATACCCCCCATTCTGTATCCTGACAACATAGATTAATTTTGCTTGGTTTTGAACTTTACATAAGTGGAATCATACTGTATTGAATGCTTTGTATCTGACATCTTCGCTGTATATTTTTGTAAGATTTATCTAGATTGTTTATTCTGAAGGCCCATTGTGTGACCATAACCTGATTTGTTTATCCATTTTGCTGTTTTTGGCATTTGGGCAGTTCTCAGAGTTTGGATGTTAAGAATAGTGTTGCTATAAACATTCCTGTTCAGGTCCTCGGGCAAGCATTTACATGGTTTTCTGTTAGCAATTTATACCTAGAAATAAAATTGCAGGCTTAGAAGGTATGCAGTTTGGTTTTAGAAGATACTGCAGTTTGTGCCAACTTACATACACACCCCAATATGAATACCTAGTGTTGCCTGCCTTTTAATTTTAACCCTTCTGTAGGTGTGTAGTGATGGAACACTGTGGTTTTAATTTGCATTTCCCAGATGCCTGATGAAGTAAAGCACCTTTTCATATGCTTATTGGATGTTTTCTTTTCTGTGCTGTGCCCGTTCAAGTCTTTTCCCCCCTTTTTCAATTGGATTGCCTGCACTTTTCTAATTGACTTGTGAGTATTCTTTAAATATTTTAGATAGAAATTCTTTATTTGATAAGGCCCTCTAATGTATTTCCTCCCTTCCCACTCATTCTCCTGTTAATTTTCTGACATTACCTCCTACTATTTTCCCCATTGATCAGACTTTTCCAACCTCTGGACTTCTTCTTGTTCCTTGAACATGCCAGACACTCTCCCATCTTGGAGCTCTGCATTAGTTTCTAATTCTTCCTGGGACATTGTTTCCCAGAGAATGACATATACAATATTAGAAATATCAATACATAGTATAGTGTACATACTCTCCCCCATATATCTGTCATCCAACAACATTTATCAACATTTTGCTTTCTTTTGTTTTCTCTTCTCTTCTCTTCTCCTCTCCTCTCCTCTTCTTTCATTTTTTTAGACAGAGTCTCATTCTGTTGCCTTGGATAGAGTGCGATGGCATTACAGCTCACAGAAACCTCAAACTTTTGGGCTTAAGAGATCCTCTTTCCTCAACTTTTCTATTTCTGGTAGAAATGACGTCTCACTCTTGCTCAGGCTAGTCTCGAACTCCTGAACTCAGGCTATCCACCTGCCTCAGCCTCCCAGTACACTAGGATTACAGGTGTGAGCCACTGTGCCCAGTCTTGCAATCTCATTTTATCTATAAATAGTTCAGGCTGCATCTTTAATAGACAAATACATTTTTTTTTTTGAAACACAGATACCATGTTATTCTTAAAGCTAACAAATTAACATTATCATGTAAGAGTCCTTTTATTCCAATTTCCTGGTCAAAGATATCATGTTACAGTGACATGTTTAAAAAAATTTCAAACATCGTATACATACTGCTTTATTTTTTCCATAGCAATAACACACCATTCAAAAGACTATATATTTCACTTATTTGTTTTTTTTTCCTGTCTCTCTCCCCCATTAGAAGATCTACTCCATATGAGCAAGGATATTCTTTGCTAATCTCCAAATATAGTCACATTGAGGGTGAGTGTGTTGATATAGAATTTTACAGGGACACTAGTCCATAACAGAAATGTCGTTTAATTTTAGTTTCATCATATGTGCCTTGCTGGGTTGAGATTTAAATAGTAGACACTTAATATTTAGTACTTAATTTTTAGTTGTGTATCATAGTTATTAGACCTCTGCTATGTACTAGACTGTTAGGGGAAAGAATTGTGAAAAGAAGAGGGAGGGGAGATATTTTAAGGAATTTAGAATCCCTATGAATAGATTGAATTAGATTACACATATGCTACACTGGAGGAAAAAATTCTTTTTGCCCATCTTAGGTTCACTGGCTGGGGCCTTGTACGTTAGACCAACAAAAAGATCAACAAGGGGAAAACCACAATAGTTTAATAACATGTATCACACACACACGGGAGTGTGCCGTGCTGAGTAACTCAAAGGGGGGATGAGCACTTGGGGCTTAGACAGCATTTTAGCAAAGAACAATTTTGTAGAGAAATGGGAAAACAAAGGAAAGAGATTTTGAGCTTCCAGAGTTAGCAAATTTGAGGGTAATTAAGGGAAGATGAAGACTAGATAGCTAATAAGGTTTGTTTTGACTTTTCGTCTCTAGTGATTAAGAATCTCCCTTCCCTTCCTGGTAGAGAGGGTGAGGCTAGAGAGGTTTTCACGTATTTGCTTCTTTTTGATTGCCTTCAACTCACAATAATGCCTATGCCAAAGGGGTGTATTTTGCGGTGGCACACCCCAAATCCTTTACCTTATAAGTTGCTTTTTAGCATTCATGAAGGATATATAGGAATTTGGGGGGAAAGAACACATTCGCTTCTTGGATTTATATGAATTCTTTTCACAATGAACACAAATGCTAAGTAAGCTGCTTTTAGATGAGACCAGAAAATAATTGTTGTCTGGGAACTCTGAAATCTATGAAGTGCGACACATATGTACAGCACTCTTTATTTGAAATGCATTTGCACTGCATCTCTCTCCAAAAGGCCTCAAAGCTGTTTCCACAAGGGGAAAAAAATGCATTTGGTTGTTTCAGTTGTCATTTATTGACAAGAGTCACAGAGCGGTGGGGCAAGCATTCTGAGACTGTCATTTGCGTGACTGTCAGAACATACTACAGCCAATTAAAAGAGCTTTAAGGTCACAGCTGACCTGACACTGCAAATCTGACACACTGGACCTAGACTGGGTGTACTGACAACTTCTTATTCTGTGCTTTCCAAACACTACAAAACTCAGATAATTTTCACCATGTGAAAAACAAGAAATCCTCTGGTGGTACAAAAATCTTGGTGCTATTCACAGCAAACACTAGATGGGCACTTACCTTGAGCCAGGTGTCAATGCTTTCTAGCCAAAGACCACTGGGAACACATCTGCATTTGAATAAACTGGGTTTATTACTCATTGCAGTGAGAGCAGAAGCATACCATAGGGAATAATGGGGCTTCTCTGTAAGAACCAGTTATAGGATTTGGTTTGTTTTGGGTGATTTCCTTGAAGGTTTAAGGAAGCAGGGTTTGCTTTGAATTGGATGCTGTCAGGAAGCTGGGATAGTTTTGCAATTGGTTTTCTCAATCAATCTTGCATGTGGAGAGGCCAGAATAGATTGAGGAGGATAAAGCTGCGACTGGTAAATAAACAGCAATTGCTCATGTAAGTGGGGAAGTGGGGTGTCTGACAGTTTGTGTCTTGGGCAGTTTCACGGATCATCTGCATTCAGGCAGGATAACAAGGTGGTCATTTTCTTTTTGATCCATCATGGTCACGCAGCAGCTTTGTCTGCAGTTAGTGCTTTGGAAATTGTTTATGGTCGATGGGAGAACCCGTAAGAACCTAGTGCAGGCCAGTTAAGTATGCCAGGACCTAGCTGTGAGTACCAGGTTGGCTCCTCCTCACAGGGATGAATGAGGGGCTATGGAGATGCATGTAAGTTCCTCAGAGAATTTAACCTCACTGAGGAGAAAGAGTTGTTGTATATAGGAGGGTATTTATAGGATGAGGGCTGGTGGGGGGTTAGGTACAGGTGTTAGGGGGCTTGGCAAGGGGAGGAAAACTCTGGGCTTCTCTGGCCAGCATCCTGGGGACAATGGGGTATGGAGTCATTGGATAATGCTCTATTAGATTGTGCAAGTGTCTTAGAGAGCTTTGCAACTGATCCCCTTTCTGTTGGTGAGGACCCAGTGCTCAGGTAGGTTCATTGGTTGGGGCCTTGAAGGTCACACAAGCGTTAAGTTGGGCTTTGAGGAAATGTGGGCCTTAGGAGAGCCAGGAAGAGAGAGGTCACCAAGGGTAGAAGGGTGGCGGGTGGCTTTGGGAGAAGCAAACAGTCTGTGAAGCAGAGTATGCCTTGTTCATTCGGGAGCAGGCATGGGCCGGGAGAGCCGTGGATCTGGGGTGGGTGGTTTGTGCAATGGAGCTAGTTGTGGGACCAGAGATGAACTAGTGGGGCTAGATTATGGAAGACCTAGAGTGTATGAAATGGGGAACTCTGGAAGGTGTTGGAGGGAGTACTGGGCATCATGAGAAAGAGTAACAATTACAACTAATCCTGATGTTACTAAGAAGGCAGTGGCTGTCATACTCTTTTGACTGTCACCTACGGTAAAAAATACATTGTATACTGAAACCCGGAGTGCCCGCAGGCCGGCACAACACAGAGACTTAAGTGTCACTTAGTTGTATTATGTATGCTGTACTCTTATTTTCCATTCCATTTCACTACACAGTGCCTCCATTCTTAAAGATGGAGCTCAGCAAGAGAAGGGGACAGATGGAGGGCACCCTAAATGAAAGGCTCTGTGTGACAAGGTCAGGGAGCATTGGAAACAGTGTGATCTGGGTTGTCAGATTTAGTATCTAGAAACGGAGGACAACCAGTTCAATTTGAATTTCCCATAAATAACAAATAGTCTTTTAGTGTAAGTATGTCCCATAGATTTGGGAGCAGCAAGACATTCCATGTGGCCAAAACACACGGGGCTGTGGGGAAGGGGCAGAGGTGAGTTTGGAGGTTTACTGGAATCATGCCATGAAATCTTCTGAGAGAATAAGAGTTTCCCCTGTAGACTCTTGCTCATATCAAAAGCTGATTTGAAAGTAATTGTAGAAAAAAATATATAACCCCTGAGTCCTTAGCTTATTAACAATCTAGAATCCTAATGTGTGGGTGGGATGTTATTAAATATTAATGACTATTAATTGATTTGTGTAATTCTTATCTCCTGTGCTGCTGATTTCAGTTGTTTCCAAGGTGCCTTCTGGTGATTAGTTGGGAAGGGGGAATGAACTACATTTTGCCACATGTACTGATTTCTTATTGTAGCCTGAAGTGAGATTTAGGTTGGTAGCAGCAATGGAATTAAGAATGTGTGTGATCAGGCAGGTGCGTCTTTGCTGTGTTTCAGCAGTTTTGGAGATGTAACTGGTGCAGGTTGTCTATCTTTCACCCACCTCCTCTGGATGTGGAGCCCCTCCCCGCAACCCTCACTCTATCCCAGGGAGGGTTCCTGGCAGGCTGGCAGGGACACCGGACCCAAGCTGGACCAGGTGGAGTTCAGTCTCACTTGTGGCTGTACTTGTAACTGAGGAGCTTGTGGTAGCCTGTTTCTCTGCCATATGGAAAGTGAGAAGGAGCCAGCCAACGCTATGGAAATCAGGGAAGAAACATTTCAGTGAAGGAAGGAGAGAGTATGAACACTGTGTCAAAACAGTAATAGGTGAGAGAGTGAAGAATGAAGAGACGTAAAAAGTTAGAGCAGGGTTAGAGAAGGGAGAGGGACGGGGCTCCACCACTTCATAGGGTAACTTTGTTGCATTCCTATCTCTGGGTTTTGTCAGGTGACCTTTTCCCTTCTGATGAATCGCCTTTATGCTCAGGATTACTACACTGGGTTCTTTTACTTGAAATTTAATCACTAAAGTTGCATTGAAAACCACTGTGATTGCTAAGGTTTGGTGGTGGTTAGAAGGGTATTTACTCACTAGGTAGAAGCCGACCATAGAACTCCTTCAGGGAAGACAGGAGACAATGGCTTTTGCTAAACCGAGCACGTGCTTTGCTGCATATAACATGAGCTATGCAGGCACATGGGTTCTCTTTTCTACCTAGAGCTTGTTCTGGATTTGTTCTAGGAAAAGCTGATGGGCTCAATTTGGAGCCAGTTTATTTGGTTAGGTGGGGAGTTGTTTTGTGGTACTTTTAACACTATATAAATCAGTGTTTTCCAAGGTGCCTGCTCTGTTAAATGAAACTCGTAGTTAGACCGTGACCAAAAGGAGAGAGGAGGTTCTGAAGTCAGCCAGTAGCTCCCTCTGGCACCCTGACCTTGCTTCCCAGGTGACAAGGAAATGGTCTGACTGCCAGTGGTTCTCCAGAACTCTTGACATTTCTAAGAGAAGAACAGATTTTTCAAAAAAGCATTGTCTAAGACTAAAAGGAAAGCCTGGCTCAGTGTGTATTCGGATCAGCGTCCATGGATGAGGGACTCCCGGGATGAATTCAGGGAGCCTGTGTGGGAAAGCAAATTACATCTTCATTTTCATTAACCTCTCACTTAAATTTAGCATTTCCTTCAGTTATTAATGTAGCAACAGACCCCAGTAGTTTGAGCACAGCCTCTGACTTTGTTAGTAACAGAAATCATAGATATATTCACATGACTGCTATCATTTTATGCTTCTTGCTACTCTGAAATTATGGTAAATATTAGATCTACCACTAGATCTTATTATTTAATATATTCATAAAGAAACACATAGTCACTAAACTGTTTTTGATAATGACCAAACATGAAGCACAGGACCTGGTCCATGATAGGGTGTAAGGAATATGAACTAATGTTATTAATCAGTTAGTCACCACCATCGTCACAGAAATAAGCTGTCACATGTGTTGTGTATCTCATTTCAATCTTTAGAATAGAAGGCAAAGTAGGCATTTATTTAATAAATACTGGTCAAACTAGATAGAATTATCTATCTTGTCACTTCTTTGGGGTATAATTATGTACTTTAAAAATTCAGGGCTTTATAAGAACCATCAATTTGTATATAAATCTACTTATGCATTCACTTGTTTACCTGGCAGGTACTCTATTTGGTCTGTCTATTCTGGTGATATTGGTGATATTTGTGTGGTTGGAGTGGAGGAGGGACCAGGAAATGGGAAAAAGTCTTTATAATCTGTTTGTTCAACATTTATCCCTCTCACTTCTTTGCTTAGTCCAAGAAATTCAAGGGAAATGCTGCTATCTGTTTCTAGCACCCTACACTGAGTCTCAGGCTGCTCAGGAAGCTTAAGAACAACACAGACACTATTTACAGTGTTCTTTTACAGTGTCACTTTCAGAGACTGAAACCTCTTCCAGGTTATCTGAGGATTTAAATGCCTTTCCTATAATCTTCTCTATGTTGTTTCAAAGAGAAAGTGGAAGATCTGGTCAGGTGAGAATACCTTCTGCAGGGCTGAATAGCGTCCCCTAAATCATGTGTTCAAATCTTAATCTCTATCCCTCCTGCCTATGAACATGACCTTATTCAAAAGGTCATGGATGTAATTAAGTTAAGGATCTTGAGAGGAGATCATCCTGGATTTAGGATGGCCCTAAGTCCTGTGACAGCATTCTTATGACAGAAAAGGAGAAGACACAGGGTCATCCGGAGAAGACCATGAGAGGACGGAGGGAGAGACTGGAGCAGTGCAGCCACAGCCTCGGGACACCAGAAGCCACCACAAGTGCCTCTGAAGGAAGTGTGGCTCTGTGGACACCTCGAATTTGAACTTCTGGCCTCCAGAATTTTGAAAGAGTAAATTTCTACTGTTTTACGTTACTAAATCTGTGGTCATAAGTTCTTTCCTCAGAAACTAGTACATTTTCTCCACTAGGTTTCCCTCCTCCCATGAAAGCTCAGGAGGCTGGAACTGGTGGGAGACCTATAAGATACCAAGTCTAGAGAGATTGAAGGCAGAAGTATTTCAAATAGGACAACAGTTGGTGTGTATGTGTGTGTGCTTGCGTGTGTGTGTGTGTGTGTGCAGGGAAGAGCAGCAAGGTCTTACAGCTGTGCTAAGCTGAGTCTCTTGACTCTACCAGGCCATGGGGATATTCAAGGACTGGGCTGGCACCTGCCAACTGATTTACTTCCATAAATCCTATAGAATTTCTAATGTCAGAAAGGAGAATCTTGTTTCCAGAAAAGAAACGAATGGAGAATTTACACAGGCCTTTTCTGTCTCTGGGTATATCTGTGGTGTTTAACCTATGCTACAGAAAGCAATGTGTTTCACTGGGTCCCTGAATAGACAGGGACAATGTCTGGAGGGAAAGCCTTTTGATACCAACTTTTGTACCTTGGTCTCTGCTGAGGACAGTTTCAAGTAGACATGAGATTGTGGCTGGCTTTCTTTGGAAAAAGGAAGATGGCAGAAGAGCCCTTCCTTAGCCATTACCCCACTCCAATCTTCCCTGCTGGCAGGAGAAAGGGAACTTTGACACAGAGTACAAGAGAGCAGGGAAGTTTATGGGTTGTGACGCTATATAGGGTGATGCCCTTCTGGGGCCATTTACAAATATGATTAGAAGTTTCTTGGGAAATAAAATAAGGGATGAGAGAAAGAGAGAATACAAATTTGGTCCAAGAAAGACCAAATGGCTCAGTGTAGAAATGGAGGGTAAAAAGTATTTTGCCCTCCCTCCTTACCCTCCCTAGGAACTTATGCCAGAGTCCTGAGCAGAGGAGATGGAAATACAAATTATATTAAAGCTCTTTTGTCACTGCAATTCCCTCTACACACAGAGAGTTAATGAAAGGCCAAATTTCAGTCGACCGGGGACTAAAGTGGCTGGGCCAAGGCCTAGGGCAGCAGATACCATGGAGCAGGGCAGGAGTGAGCTCACAGGAGTGGCTGGTGCAGGGAGGAGGAAGCTTGTAGGTCTTCCAGGGACCTCTCAGGAATATTTGGGGTGGAGGACGGGGCAGGGCTCAGTTCTGGTCTAGATTCTGCTATTGTGGGTGGGAAGTGAACAGAGAAACAGGGTTTTATTTCTCTTATGGTGACCTTGATTTTGTCTCCAAGCTGGAGTGAACTGGAAAATGCTGGTTACCCAAGGAGTATAAAACCTGTCACATGTACTGAAAGCCTGCCATTGTTGAAACTCATTGAAAAACAGTAAGCTTACTTTAAAAAGCCAATGAGAAGAACCTATGAGGCTTGTTGTAATTTAGTGAAATTGATTGATAAAAACAATCTTCTTTGCATAGGCACCAATAATAAATTGAAATCACAGAATAAATCTCCAGGGTTAGAACCCACTAAAGACACCAGAGCCTTTATCCTATTCCCATCATAAACTTGCAATCACACAGACAAAATCTGCACCTCTAGGGACAAGATGGCTTTGATCCTGCGGTGCTGCCTCTTCTTGTCTGTAGCTTGAGTATGAGAGTGTGTGATGCTGCGGGGCAGAAGTCAGACTCCTTTTAGCCTCCTTCCCTGTTCACTGAATCAAGGCAGTGCCCCAGAGAGCCTCCAGGAAACAGGAATCTCCCCACTCAGTCTCTCTCTGGTCATCAGGACGTTTCCAGCCCCAGGGGGCATTTTGGCACCTCCTCTCTGGCCTCCACTAACCCTGCAGCTGCTCCCTTCCTGGAGAAGCTGTGAATCTGCAGCTCAGGGACTGTTGCCCAGTTGCCTTTCATTGTGGGGAAACATCCTGCCTCTT
>CAUYON010052824.1:0-11604 GCA_963573935.1 Arctocebus calabarensis
GGGCGCCTGTGGTCCCAGCGACTTGGGAGGCAGAGGCAAGAGACTCGCTTGAGCCCAGGAATTGGAGGTTGCTGTGAGCTGTGATGCCACAGCACTCTATCCAGGGTGACAGCTTGAGGCTCTGTCTCAAAAAAAAAAAAAAAGCATAGCGTGTTTTATAACTGTAAAGTCTGAAATATTGTGTATGTTCTTGAAATGGAAAATTTTGAATTTTAGTAGGTGTCAAGGAAATCCTAATTTTCTGTTAATAATTTTCACAGCTCCTAAATGGAGGAATTTTCCACAGACTTATTTCTGGCTCCTGTTTCTTTGCCACAGCCCATGGACTTTCTGCACTGGGCACTACAAATATGTTCATAGCCCAAGATGGTCTCTGATCCTGCACTTTTAAGTCATTAAACTACGCCTGCACAGTGAGAAGTTGAATATTTATTTATAGGAGCCTCTTCTAAATGTTGTGGCTAACCATAACTTAGCTATACATGGAATCAACTGCAAGCTTCATAAGTATATTATAGGGAGCCAGCCCACACATGACCAATGAGGGTCCCCAGTCCTTGGTGGTGATGAGGGAATGGGGAAAATGAAGGCACAATAGAAAGACAGTAGAATTGATAGAGTTGGCCCAGGAGGCCAACGCCTTCCTGGGAGAGACAGCCAAGAACTCTAGCTTGGATGCTTCGATTTTTATTATTTCTCTGGATTAGTTAAAAGGTGTTTGCAACAGCTTAACATCATCTCTGTGGTTTCTCCAGCCCTAATTCTGGATTACCCACCCAATAACTCTTTAGCTATTTTGATTACTTTTACTTCTTAAGATACTTATCAATCACAAACAGGATTACAGAAAACAAAGGAAATGGGAGCATGGACTTTGAGCTAGATGCCACCCAATTAATCCTTTATTTTCTGGAGGGCGGATTAGTTGAGGCCTTACTCATCTTCAGGAGGAACAAAGCTGAATCCTCTTATCTCACACCCACAAGAACTGATCTTTCGACTCAATGAGTCAACTGCACATATTGTCCTAAAATGGCTTCCCAAGTCCTTCTAGGCCCCTAACCAGGCCCCTGCAGACCTTTCAAGCCCCCAGCCAGGCCCCTGCAGACCTTTTTTCTGGGGTCCTTTCTGACTCCAGCCAGGCCCTTGCAGACCTTTTCCTGAAGTCCTTTGATCTTGGTGCCAAGCTGCCTCATGAAGCCCCCAGCTTAGTGTGTTCTTTGTGGAGAATCATGTCCTCTCCCATTCTCCTGCATACCTGTCCCTGATCACACAACCTTTCATGCAATCATTCCATTGCTATATCAATCTAACTCTATTTCCATAATTCTAACCTCCCTAATGTTCACCCACAATATATCTTATTAAGCCAAAGTTAATAGAGCTTCTATAGGGTATCCTCAAAGTTGCCCCTACTGGCATCAGATATAGGGAATATGAGAATTGGAGCTGAATGTGCTTTTATTTACAAAATATTCACTACAAAATTTTATAAAGAGGTGGCCAACATGTAGAGTATATTTTGTAAATACTTTGTAAAATTTCTTAATGAATAAATCATAAATAAGGGTATATTTAGCTACAATCTCACTTTCCCTGTGTGATGATTTTAGAGGCAATGTTTGGGATAGCCTGTACTAGCCAGATATTAATATGCCCATGGTTTCTTTGGTAGAATGGTGTGTAGTAAATGATTCCCTAGTGTCACCAGAATTTCTTCTTTGATAGGTCCTTGGTCTCAGGGATTTGAAGAATGAAACCATGGATCAGTGGTAAGATAGGATTTTATCAGACAGAAAGGAACACAGAGGAGTAAAAATTATAACGGCTTCTGGCAAAGGGGAAGACCCACATTGGAAGTTCCTCCTAGGTCCTTCGTCTAGGAGTATATATTGTCTGGAGAATTAGATTTTGGCTAGGATTTGGTAGGTGGAAAAATATCCCTTCAAAGTTGAGTGCAGTCCCTCCCCTGAGGCAAGGTTATTAGGTCTTTGCAGTTTTTGTCTCAGGCAAGGGATTGGGGTGTGTGCTCCCTACTCAAGGTGGAACCACCCAAAAAAGTCTCAGGCTGCTTTGTTCATGCTTTGCTACAGCCCATGGGGTGTGGCCTGGAAAAGGCAGCCTGTTTGTGCCTGGAAAGGAGGGTCTGTTTTCGGAGCTCACCTGGACTAGAGAATGGGGGAATCCCTGTCCAGTCCTGTGTGGGGGAGTTTCTGTATCACTGGGACAAGATGTATGAGTGTGTGTGTGTAAACCAATTATTGTAGATTTTACTAATGTAAAAAATGTCTAGCACACAATTTACAAATAATAAAATGCATAATAATTTATCATAAATTTCATATACCAATTGATTATCACAGAGTTTCCTTTGATTTTTGCTAAACTGTGGTGTCATAGTCAACCTACAGTTTCACAGTTGCATTGCTTTTTGTGTAAAAGAATGAAAAACAAAAAACAAAATCAAAATTTTAGCTGAAGGAAAGTATACTCATTGAAATATTTGTCTGATGCCCTTGTCCCTAACCCATTCCTGCACCCTGTGTAGCTTCTATTAGCAATGGTTTTTTCCAGACATTTTTTGTTTGTTTTTTTTTTGCAGATATAATTTAATTTTTATTATGATTATTCTAGGTACATATAGTTGTATATATTTACAGGGTACATGTGATGTTTTAATATAGGCATACACTATGATTAGTGGATACAAATATATAGTTAGACAGATAGAATCAACAGTATTTGATAGCAAAACAAAGTGACCATAACCCTTTTTTTTTTTTTTTTTTGTAGAGACAGAGTCTAACTTTATCACCCTCGGTAGAGTGCCGTGGCATCACACAGCTCACAGCAACCTCCAACTCCTGGGCTTAGGTGATTCTCTTGCCTCAGCCTCTCGAAAAGTGACCATAATCCTTCCAGCCATTTTTAATAGAAATGGCCTCATGTGGTGGTTTCAAATCTTATTGCCTGAGATCCATTTCTGCCTGTGTTACTACTCACTGTGCAATCTCAGGCAACTTATTTTACCTCTTAATTTCTTCATTTGAAATTAGGGACAAAATAGGTTCTGTATTGTACGACCAAATTAGTTAATATGCAAAATTCGGCACATAAAAGATAGTCAGGTCTAACAGAATTAATAACTAGTCTTAGCATTTAGAATACAGAAGAGAAGGGAGTAATATCAAGATTAGAAAAGACAAACTTTGCATATAAACAAAAGTATTAATTAAAAAGGGAAAATATTGCAAATTGATTTGGACTTTGGAAATATGCTTCTGGTATAATGCAGGCTGATACTTAAAGTCATCACCCTACTTAGATTACATTCATTCATTCAGATATTCTCACACTTAGGAAGGGATTATTTAGTAGATATGGGAATAAGATTTGCATCCTGAGTATACCTAAGGATGAATAATTGCATTCTAGTCTCAAGAAGCTTGGATTATAATAGTCAAAAGTTTACACCTGCACAAATACACTTACTCAGAAACAATAAATAAAGATGATGTATCTTAACTGTGTGAGCAGATACCAACAATGTACCTGTGAGTTCAGAGATAAGAGAGAGAGAAATATCTTCTAACCATTGGGGTCTAGGAAAGGAATCATCATAGAGGATTTATTCTGATTCTTTGAAGCAGAAAGAATAAAATGGTAACTTAAAGGGCAAATATGTTGCAAGGTTAAATCACATGCAATATTTTAAACGGTTTTTATCATTTTCCAATATTGAAACATTGGAACATTTCTCTTAAATATTTTCAATTTTTGATTCTTTTTTGTTTAATAAATTGGAAGATTTGGCAATGCATAACCTTCATTCCAGCACCAGCCATTGGAGGAAATTAATGGCTTTTCTCAAAAGGGCATCCACCTTTTCCCCTGCAGTGGTAGCATTAGTAATATATGTTCAGACTTGTAAACTGGATTCCAAACCTACTGAAGGATCAGAGGTTCACACCACTCACCTCTCGCTGCACAGCACCTGCCAATCAAAGTCACCACTCTACCAGTCTGGTTCTTTGCAGGAGACAGAACTGTACTCAACAACGACATGTGTATATCAGTTGTGTAAAAGTTTAAGCAACTTTTGCGTTGCTTAAAGTGGACTGGCTCTCTTGGTCTAAGGTCTGTATCATAGCGTATCAAGGGAGATTTCAAACCCAAACTAGCAAGGCCATTTCTGAACTATTTGCCTTATTCCTACTTGTCTCTTTTTTTATAGTCATGTATTTTTTCTATATTTTTTATTATGGAATAATTTACTTAAGATAAAACATGCTATTTTAGCCATTTTGTAGTGTAGAGTTCAATGGCATTATGTACATTCTCAATGTTGTGCTAACTTTACCACTCTTCATATCCAAATTTTTTTTCAAGTTGCAAAAATGAAACTCTATATCTGTTAAATAATAACTCCTCATTTTCCCTCTCTCTAACTGCTAGTAACCACTGCTATGCTTTCTTTCTTTTTTTTTTTTTAAATTTCAGAGGTATATATCATAGAGGTGTACAGATTTGGGTTACAGAATTTGCTTTTGAGGAGATTGAGTATAAGCGTGCCCTTCACTCCTACTGTGTGCACGGTTTCTGTCAGGTGTGACTTTACCTATCTCCGCCTCCCCACTTCCACATGCTTGATTTTTGTTGAATTTTACTTCCATATGTTCACGTATGTGTTGATCAATTGAGCTTAGAGTACCTGTGTTGTTCATTTTTCCATTGTTGTGATACTTCACTTAGAAGGATGGTCTCCAGCTTCATCCAGATTGTTGCAAAAGACACCTGTTCACCATTTGTTTATAGCCGAGTAGTTCTCTCTGGCGTACATATGCCACATTTTATTAATCCATTTATGTGTTGGTGGGTACTTTCTACATCTTTGCAGTTGTGAATTATGCTGCAGAACTCGAGCAAATCAGCAAGAAAGTAAATCAAAAAATCCCTTAAAAAGTGGGCAAAAGATGTGATCAGAAACTTTCAAATGAAGGTATCTCTGCAAGAGATGTTTTTGCTAGGCATGTGGAAAGCCCTAATGCCTCCTTTTTAAGGAAAAGAAGTTTGATTCCTTCTAGTTGGGCAGATTTAATAGGTTTAAAATGATTGAGACTTAAGCTTGAGGAATTGCAGAATGTTAATACCTAGCATAAAATATCTAACATAGCCATACTTAAAAGTTCATATAACATGGCAGGAAGAAATTGGAAATAAAGAACCATTAAAAATGAGCCTTGTATGTGGCATTAATAAAAAGGGGCTGGGTAACTATTTCCATCCTTATATTTTCCAAGTTACACAAAAACTATATGAATGGGCATAGCAGTGAATGCAGCTCTTAGATAACAGCTATCAGTGAATATTCCATTTGCACACATGGTCTAGAAAGACAAGCAATCTAAGGCTGACAGGAGCATGTAAATTCATTTTGAGAAGATGTATGATCATCTACTCAGCTCAAGAGACTGACAATGGGAAAAGTAGTTTGCAAAGGTTTGCACCATCTGTCCTACAATACTTGAACCGAGCATTTTGGGGATCTGGAAAATTGCTCTGTATTAAGGGGTAGACTCAAGGAAAAAAAATCCTAATTTCAGATAAACTAGAGTAGAATCCATTTTATTTCTTCTGCTTCAAGACAGGTGGCCTAAAATATCAGGATGCAGCTAATAGGTATGTCACTGAGTGAGCTTCTATGTCCTAGTACAGAAAGAGTGAATGCCGTGATGTTAAAAGCTCTTCTCATGGAGTTGAGGTCTGGAGAAGCAGAGAGAGAGAGAGAGCTGCCAGCAACTGAGATTCCTACAGTGAACTTTTCACCCTGGAGTGATTACTCCCAGCTCTGGGACGAGGAAGAATGGCCTTCTTTAAGATCCTTCCACTCTACATTTTAAGATTTTTCTTACATTGCTCAAGTGTGGCTCAACTTCTTTTAAAGCTGTTGTTTGTATTGTTTTATGACCTCTGGTTTGGGATGGCTCAATGACTGTTATATTTACATTTATTCATTCCAGTTAAATCTTTATCTATCCCAAACAATTTCTCTTTCTTTCTTTCTTTTTTTTTTTTTTTTTTGAGACAGAGCCTCAAGCTGTCACCCTGGGTAGAGTGCTGTGGCATCACAGCTCACAGCAACCTCCAATTCCTGTGCTCAAGCGAGTCAACTGCCTCCGCCTCCCAAGTAGCTGGGACTACAGGTGCCCACCACAACTCCTGGCCATTTAAAATTTTCTTTTTGTTTGCAGCCCGGGCTGGATTCGAACCCACCAGTTCAGGTGTATGTGGCTGGTGCCTTAGCCTGTTGAGCCACAGGCACCGAGCCCGGTTAATGAATTTTCATGGATACAATTATTACTGCAAAGGCTTTGTTGATTTTATTTTTTTTCTTTTTGTTCTTACGGCTTTGTTGATTTTAAAACCTTACTCATCTAGTATCCTTAGCTGCTGTATAAATACTTTATAGAGGAAAAGATATTAGATTGTACTGTCATTAATTTCATATTCATATTCTATGAAATAAGGTAGTATGGGCTGGGCTCAGTGGCTCACCTATAATCCTAGCACTCTGGGAGGCCAAGCCAGGTAGATTGCCTGGGTTTAGGATTTCAAGACCAGCCTGAGCAAGAGTGAGACCTCGTCTCTAAAAATAGTTGGGTATTATGGCAGGTGCCTAGAGTCCCAGCTGCTTGGGAGACTGAGGCAAGTGGATCATTTGAACCTAAAGTTTTAATATTGCTAGGAGCCATGACTCCATGGCACTGTACCAAGGGTGACAAAGTGAGACTCTATCTCCAAAAAAACTAGTGTGTTTGCCTTTCAAATTTCAGGGTTTGAAATCAGTATTTGTACATAATAAGAATTTAATGGACTAGAAAATCAAAGCACATCACATGTAATAATGTGATGTTTGTGATCTATTTTGATATTGCAACACAGATATATGTACATAGATACACGTGTGTAAGTGTACTAGGTCATGATATAAACTTTTTTCTTTGAGAGTCTCACTATGTTGCCCGCTGTAGATCATAGTCAAAAAAGTTTGAAGAACCCCAAAATAAGGTATGCTGTAAGACTTACTAGTTCCTGGGAACATTAGATGGGCAGGGCAGGTTTTATAAAATGATTTGGCTTTGACCTTGAAGGTAGACTGGCATTTTACCAAAGGAATATTTGGTAAGGAATGGGATAATCAAAAGAGGTATGGAAAGTCTAGGCAGTGAATACTTCTTCAGCCTGACCTAGGAAGTAGCCTATTTAAGTGCTGCCCAACTGAAAATGCCTCCTTGAGGATTTTATGGAGGATTCAGAAGTGTTGGTTATCATAAGCCCAAGAACATTTTTCAGAGCTGAGCAAGATTTAAGACTCCTGAAAACTAGGAATATTCAAGAGGACTGAAGGTGTAGAACTTAATCCTAGAGCAGCCTAAGCTCTGCCACTGGCACCAGTGGAGTCTGTCCTCACAACAGTGGCCCCTTTGCTGGCTTCTGCCTCCTTGCCCCTCCAGAAGCCCTTCAAGGAAACAAGTGAATCCTTGTCACCTCTGCACATGGTAAGAGCTAGAGTGGTCAAGTGGCCCTCTTCTCTGTCTCCATCCTTTGCTTTCTCATGCTCCCAGCCAACCTGAGGACCCCTGAACAGTAACACAGGGAAAGAAACGAGGAAAGCACAGGCATGTAATTTAGGGGAAAGGTAAGCACTGGACCTGATGAAGTTAATTTTCCTGACATTTAAGCCTTTTTATTTCCCTTCTGTATTAAACATCTAGTCTTCTGCACTGAGTCAAGCAAGTTACTTTAAAACTGGTGGCACAACTCATTTGGGACTTGGAAACTGCTTTTATCCAGAACCTGGACCTGTTAAGAGAGAGCAGAGAGTCTAAGTTATTAATACAAAATATACGAGTAGTGTGCCTTAAAAAAAAGACTTTAAAATTACATTTTAGTTATTATGAAACTTTAAACAACATGAAAACAATGATCAGCTTTAATGTTAAATCAGCCAGCATTAATTTTAAAATGTTGAACACTGCCTTACATTAATCAGGAAGGCAGTTAAGGCCAAAACAGATTGAAATCAAGATGATGATGATGATGTGGCTATCTGCGCCTTTACATATGATTTTAACTTCATGTGATCTTTATGGAAGTGGCAATGGATATGACAAGTGAAAATATGTTGAAGTGAAGCTGACCTGCCCTAACAGCTCAGGGCTTTATCTACCTTCCCCCAAACTTGGTCCCTTGGATTCTATCTCCTGGAAGTAATGCTGAGAGCTCAAGGTTTGTCCTTTTTATTTGAATGTTTACTGAATGACATCTCAGAATGAGTTTTGATAGGATGAGGGAGGAAAATAAAGGCCTGACTTTTCAAAATCACCCTGGGTCCTAATAAGCAGTGGGAGTTGAGGAGCATCTATTAAAGGGATGACTAAAATTTAAAAGCTTGTGGTCTTTATTACTTTGATTCACAGATCTAAAACAAACCACTCAATAGTGTGAACTCAGATCTGAAATAACATCCCAGAAAAATTTAGATTTCTTTATAATCTATAATGTTTTATAGATTGAGTAAAATAGATACTACAAGCACTTCTAATATGAAACATAAATTTAGCTTTATCAAGTTAATGTATTTTTGAAGTGTTATGCCATCCCAAATTTAAAATAGCTTCATTATCTTATAGCCCCCAGGTAGGTACCCAAAGTGCCTGTACCTTCAGAGATTAAGGGCATTACATAAAGCTTGTGTTCTATTCAGAAAAACTAGACATATTTGGTTGAATTAAGAGTCCACTTAGGAGGGAACATAGGGGATATTAACAACATCAACCTAGGCCATCTATGGACCAATGTATCCTCAAATCAAAGGATAAAGTCAATACCATGCAGATTGTTGGATGTAACTATGTAAATTGAGGGAATGGCATACACTTGCAGATACATAAAATAGAGCCTAATCTCTTTCATGATTTGCATGTGTTGCTCAGAAAAATAATCTCTGAATATAAACCCCAAACCTAATTTTTTAAAAATTCAACTTCAAACCCTTCGGCTTAAGCGATTCTCTTGTGTCAGCCTCTCAAGTAGCTGGGACTATAGGTGCCTGTCACAATGCCCAGCTATTTTTTGGTTGTAGTTGTCGTTGTTTGGCAGGCCTGGGCTGGATTTGAACCTGCCAGCTCTGGTGTATGTGGCTGGCGCCCTAGCTGCTGAGCTTCAGGCACCAAGCCAATTCACCAAAATCTTCAAAGCCAAGAAGCTGGGCTTGGACTTGTGGTGACACAATTCAGTCTGAAAATTCCATGTGGCCTTAAGTTTCCACTTCCACTGCTGCTGCTTCTCAAAGAAATTTTCTGCACACACAACAAACTAGAAAGGGTACTTTTTGGAAAGGGATAAGGTACTCAGTTTTCATCTTGTTGCTTTATTCAGTTTGCTCCAAGGGCATAATCAATAGTATTAGGGATCACAAACATTATTTTGATTGGCCTCACAGGCCTGATCAGTAAAACCTGAAAAACAGAAAATGTTACACAAGTTGCAAAGAAAACACTCCTGGAGTTCACTGACATGATAGCAAGTGGAAAGAATATAAATGCAACAGGTGTTAACATTTAGAACAGTACTTGTAACCTGCTCATTTCTAGACAATTCTGGGACCCTTGTTGCAAACCCTTCATATACCTACCACTGCTGATTTCCTTTGACATGAAATATGACTATATAAAACTTCCTAGACCTTACTCTTGCTGTACTTGGGTGGTTCCTATTCCTACAGCGCTGGCATATGCTGTCAGGATTTCCACTATCTGTTTAGTTTCTAGGGTCATTCGGGCTTCCTTCAGCCAATCCTGTGCCACTCGTCTGGACTCCCCTCTCAGCTGGTTGACAAACTTTGCTGCCAGCTCCAGATCACCATGCTCAATACAATAGGATGCATATGACAATAATTTAAATGTGTTTATATCCTCAGGGGAGAGCTCCGGTGGTGGCTTCAGTTGCTGAGGTGGGAACAGAAGCAGGGACTGCAAGTATGAGAGGAAGTATTGGTACAGGCTATTTCTGGTTTCATCAATCATTGCAACCCTTCGGGCCAGTTTTTGGACCACATGGAAACGGGCTCTAAGGGTTTCTTCACTGTATACCCCACGGGTCAGGGACTCCGGAGGGATAGCTGCAGTTAAAGCTTGCGTAAATTCATTATCAGAACAGTTAGCTTTGATGGCCTCGACTGCACTACCCAGTGGAATAGTAGGCGTATCTGCAGATGAGGTCTTCATGCTGTACTTTAATGCCTCCACCGAAAGCCAGAGTTGGTGGGCTTTTCTGGCTTCCTCTTCAGCAACTGCATGACCTACAAAGAACAGAAGGCAAAGAAAAACAGTTTTGACTGTACCTGACTATATGCATCCACAGAACCAGTAAATATTCAAAAGCTAAACCCACACATGTGGATGATACATGTGTCCAATAGGGCCTCCTACAACACCCTCCCCACTTATTGTTAGGGTATTGTTTCCTAGCTGCCCTCTCCTTATGAGGCAATAAGGCACGGTACCATTTTTTTTTTTTTTTTGTAGAGACAGAGTCTCACTTTATCGCCCTCGGTACAGTGCCGTGGTGTCACACAGCTCACAGCAACCTCCAACTCCTGGGTGTAGGCGATTCTCTTGCCTCAGCCTCCTGAGTAGCTGGGACTACCAAGTAGCCCGCCATAACACCCAGCTGTTTTTTTTGTTGCAGTTTGGCCAGGGCCGGGTTTGAACTTGCCACCCTTCATATATGGGGCCAGCGCCCTACCCAATGAGCCATAGGCACCACCCTGGCATGACACAATTTGATGAGGACTTATTTATACTAAAGTCATGAAGAAAACTGGGAGGATGTATATGCACAATCACAAGTGTCTCTCTCCTTTTCCTGTGACTCTCAGGACAATGCAAAGTCAAATAGTACATAGAAGCCATTCACATCTTCATGGTACCTAGAACAGATATCTTTATCAGTTGAAGAAAATGTTATTTACATTTAGTAGAGCCATGAGAAATTTTCTGCAAAGAAATGGGAGACTTCAAAGGATGATCTTGAAATTCCATGAGTATTAATTTTATTTTTATCATTATATAAAAAAGGATTCTATTATGTCCCAAAGAAACTCATTATATCAACACCCTCATTGTCCAGATATTTCTTTTTCAATGTGGCACATAGTGGCCTTAGTATAACTACTTTCAATTTAATGGGTGGGTTCAGCAAATCACTAGCTCTGGGTAATCCTCTAGTGCCTTTCGAGGACTAGCGTGGGCCATGCCAACCATTCCTTCCATGCAGGGCTCACAGACATAGTCAAAGTGTGCTGTTGGGTAAATTGCCTTGTAAACAGTGATCTCAAGGTTGTCATGTAAGGTATAATTACTTGATTTAAATTTTTAGATTTTTTTTTTTTTTTTTAAGAATTCATTAATAGTTTATTTATCACTCATATTCATAGCTCAGGAACACGGGTCTGTGACAAACGTCTATGTGAATCAGCCCAAAGAAATTCTTTATATTCCAAAATCACTTTACACTCTGAAAGACACCAGCCTTCCTCAT
>CAUYON010052826.1:0-15915 GCA_963573935.1 Arctocebus calabarensis
CAGACTCAGGTTCAGTGAAATACAAGCACCTAGGACATTCTTTCCCCCACCAGTAGTATCTGTAAGAGGACAATCAAACCTTCCCACTACAGAAAAGCCTGGGACCCACCTTGGAGGGTTCTCAGATAATTTGTACGGTTCAAGAGTTCCAGACCAATTGTCTCCAATAGCCCCTCACACTCTTGCTGGAAAGTTCAGGAGGGCTCTAGCAAGTAGATGTTAGGCGATATTGGCAGCTCGAGTGAGATTTGAGCAACTTCAGTGTTCCAAGGAGTCTGAAATGCCCGTCCAGTAGGAGGTTTAGAGCCTGGGATTGGTGTCTCTTACCTCACCTTTGTCATCTTTCATCACTGAATTTTGATCACCCCAGTCTCTGGTGGTCTCTCTGGCAGACTTTGTTAACCCAGTCTCCTTGTCCCTGTTCTGCCCCCCCCAAAAATGGGCAAATGCGCCTGTGGGAGTCAAAATGAGGTTGTTGCCTCCTCCTCAAGGTTATCATAGTCTACCACCATCCAGCAGGGGAGGATGGTATCTGTCTGCCTCAGGTCCTCAATGGCAGCTGAAGAAAGTTCCACCTGAGCTCGGTCCAAACCTGAGGATATCCAGACAGCTAAAGAATTTCTCCCTTGGCCACTGCACCTTTGTTGCTGCTGTTTTGCAGAATTGGAATCCTTATAAGGTGATATATCGCTCCCCTGTAAGGCCACAGAGATGGGGAGATGACTGTCCAAAGTGAGACCACAGCAGGATCACTCTACAAATGCTGAAGTTGGGTAGAAGGAGCCTCCTCTTAGGTTCATGCACTTCAGCAGCTTCTGAGCCTCCACTCATAGTGTGGGAACCCTAGCCTCTGTCTGCTGCTGAGATACTCTTTATCTTTGGGCCAGGACAGTCCCCTTTCTCTCTATGTCTTCCTGTACAGTTACTGTATTCACTGGAATAGCAAAGCAGTACAGCCACTGTCTATGCAATGCTCAGTCCTAGCTAAGAAATGCAGACAATCTGGATTCTGGAGGAGATGAACTTCTAGACTTCCAGACCAGGGGAGGGGGAAGACTGAAGGGTCAAGGTGGCAAGGAAAACCTTTACAACTCCAATCACTTTGAGACCAAATGAGCTAATACACAAGTAAGAGGACTACCAGGCACACAAGCCCACAGATGCACCCAACAGTCAGAAACACACGACCTACAGACAAAACAGAACAAACACAAAAAACCAAACAAAAACCACAACAAAGAACAAAACAAACAAACAAAAATCTACTATAAAAATGATACTTGTAAAATACTTGAGAAAAGAGAAAAAAGCCTCTAAAAAATGATGTAAGCACTCTTAGAATCTACAAGAAGGGAAGAAGAGGAAGGGGAGAGAGAAAAAAGAAAGTAGTGTTTGTAAAAGGGTTACAAAACAGAAGAAAGGAAAAAGAAAAATACCATTGAAAATAGAAGATAATAAAAATAACCTACGGAAAGAAAGTAAAATAAAAAATTATTTATCAATGACTCCTCCGAGAAAAGGATATATATGAAAAAAAACACCAACCTCAGAAATATTATTCTTGTACATATATAGAAATACACATCTTTATGTAAGCGGTAGAAGTCAACTTCAGTGGAATAAATTTTTGATGCAATATACTTTGCAGACACCAGATGGCGCTGTGAGTGGTTCCCAGGTTTATATGTGATTCAGAGTTTACTTCTTTACTATGGAAGCCACTCTAACAGGTTGGTCGCCATTTTTGGAGTTTCTCCGCCTGTTTGCGTTGGAAAAGTTGCCCTACTTTGGGTGTTCTGCTCCAGACGGCATTCCCATCTGACCTCCCAATTTGGTGTAAGGGTCCACATGTCATAAATCTCTCCACTCTGCCCCCCTGTTGTCTCGCAAACTGGCGGCTGCAAACGGCTATGGGTGAGCCCACTCGCCGGGGCAACTTTGGCGGCTGAGGGGGAGGGGCTCCGCAGCCATGGGTGGCTGCTGCTGCCACTTTGAACTGCTGCTTTTTCCACTGCTGAAGTGCACGGGGACCCTGTTCGCCGATTTCCACAGCTCAGAGTGTCTCCTCCAAACCCCCATCCCTGTGCACCCTGCACAGCCAGACCTCACCAGGATTCCCCACCTGGGACGGCACTGTAGGATCAATTACTCTCAATGATCTGGGGAAAAGGTGTTTGCCATTTCAGAGATTTCAAAATGTCTGTTTCCCAGCAGGGTCCCCTCCCCTCGTCTCTCGCTTGGGCTGCCCAGTCCTCTCTGGCTCCAAGTAGCACTCCTTTCTGGTTGCCAAACTCTGAAATCCATGCTTCGACGGAATTTGTATCAATTAGGTTTTGCGAGTTGCGAACTGCTGTCTTCCCTGTGGGAGGGGCTGGCTGCCGTGTCTCTGCCAGGCAGGGGAAAAGACTATAGCAGAGTCCGCAGTTTTGAACTACACCTCAAACACAACAATCTACCAATTCGCTGTGCATCTTCAGCTGTCCATCCACTCCAATAATTCACACAGGGAAAGATCCAGAGCTCCCTCCCTCTCACCTGGTGTCCTGCAGGGGTGGGCTACAGGACCCTCTCGACTGCCATCTTGCCCCGCCTCTCCTCCTCGACTCATTCTTGACTCTTTCCCTCTCACTCATCTCACCTGTCAGTAAAACTTTTCTCCTCTTCTACTTTAAATTGCCCCTTCTCTAGAATTCATCCCAGGACACCAACCTCTCTCACCTGCACGATTACGATAGGCTTCTTATTGATGTCTTTGCTCTCTCTTTGTTAACCCCTTTCACCTGTCTTTAACTCGGCAGTCAAAAATGAGCTCAAACTGTGCCAGTTCATACACTTCCTAGGTTCAGATTTGTCCAGGGTTTTTCATTTCACAAAAAGCTAGGGTAATTCCAAAAATAAAAAGATTTCATGTGATCTGAGCCCTGTTACTTCTCTAATCACACATTTATCAATTTCCCTCTTGCTTACTCCAGTGAGCCATGAGCCCTGTCCTTGAAGCAATGTCAGGTACATTCTGCCTTGGAATGTTTGCCCTAAATGTTCCGTCTGGCTGCTCTTTCCCCAGAATTGACATAGATTTTTGCTTCACATCAGGTCTTTATGGAAATGACACCAGTCTTTCCTGGTACCATTTTGGTTTCATTGAGTTTTCTAATTTTGCCTCCTTATAGCACTAATTTATTATTCTCTATAGTACTTACAATTATGTGTGTCTATACCTACAAACTATATGAATGTATATGTACACACACACACACACATTTGAGTTACTACCTACACCCTTCCGAACTATTGCAGACAGAAACAAGGAGCCTCTACATCTCCTCTCTGCTGTTTATGTCTCTCTCCCTATATAATCTCCTCCCCTAGAGTGTGGATGAGACCTTTGGCTTTCTACTAGCCAATGGAATATCGCAAAGGTGAAGGGATTTTGCAGACATAATTAGGGAAATAAATGAGTCTGTTTTGATTTAATAAAACTGAAGATTATCTTGGATGAGCCTGACTTAGTCCGAAGAAAGCCCCTGGAAGAAGAACAGCCCTCCCTGATGCCAGAGTCTCTCCTTGCTGGTTGGATAAAGTAACCATCCCTGTAGAGAACGCCCACGTGGCCAGGAGCTGCAGGCACCCTCTGGGACCACAGGGCGGCCTTCGGTCAAAAGCCAGAAAGATGCTGGGGGGTTAAGTCAGACAGCTGCAAGGAAATGAACTCTGTCCGCAATCTGAACGAGCACAGGAGTGAATTTTTCCTTATTTGATCCTCCAAATGAGCACACAATCTGACCAATACCCTAAATGCACCCTTCTATGACCATGAGCAGAGTACGGCGCTAAACTGTGCCTTGCCTTCTACCCACAGAAACTGCAAGACAATAAATGTGTGTTGTTTTAAGCTCTCAGAATTGTAGTCATTTACTTTACTCTGCAATTGAAAAGAAGTATAGTAAGTAAAGTCTAAATTCTACTAGGACAGGGCTTTGCTATGTTTTTACTGGAATGGTCATTTAGTAAGTGTTGAATAAACTCTTCTGCTTGCTATTGAAAGTGTTAAGCAAGCTGGTTGTATCTTATGTGGACACTTATTTATGTATTTATGTACTTTGAGCCGCTGTTACTGAGTTTATCTCACTGACCAGTCTGGGATCACTCCGGCTTCTAAACTTCTCACTCTATTCTTCCCTTCTATAACATGGTCTCCAACTTCCTCTCCACTAGTTCAAATTCTATACATTTCTTATGCACATCTTTAGTGAATATAAGTTGGTTCACTGTTGAGGAGTGGAATGCTTTCATTTTCATAACTTAAACTAAAAACTATAGTCAGATTTCATAATTTTTCTGAGCCCTAAATTTAAAGCTAACATGTTCTTCTGGAATCAACTTGCATTATTTGACACTGATAAGCAAATATACGTGTATTCTCAGATTTATATTTTCACTATTTTTTAAAGTCCTAGTTTTCAAAATACTATTTTAAATTTGTTTGTCTTTGTATATATGTGTGTATACTCTAAGCCAGTAAATATAATTATTACTAAGGAAACCCGCTACTTACATGTCATATACTATTCTAGGCTCTGAGGACTATATTTTGTCATTGCTCCTTTGAATCTCAAAACGACCTCTTTAGGTTTTTGTTTTCCTTTTTGCTAAGGGAACTCGGCTAGTGGAACTAAGATGGTCACACAACCAAGTAAGTGGCGGAGCTGGGACTAGTATTTAGATTTGTTTCACTTCAAAGCCAGTGCTTTGGTTTCCAGTATCCTACACTATCTCCTTAAATAAATAAAAAGTTAAATGACACAAAATGTCCATAGGTCTCAAAATATAAGCATTAAGTATTTCACATCATCTTATATACCTACATACTTGTCAAAAATAGCCATTCAATACTGATCTTGTTTTCTTCTTTTTGTTATAGTATTTATTCATCATGCTAAACATACTTAAAGCTACTAAAATTAGACAATTAAATCAATCTCAGATTCAGAGGTGCATCTTCCAAAGAACAAATTACATGTGAGCTAACAAACAAAAATGTGCCTGCATTATGTGATTGAGAAATGAACGTATTAAAGAATAGAGGATTATTTTTCTATCATGTTTCTTGTGAATAAGAAATAAAGCTTTTTTAAAAAGATGTGAATTGGTGACAAAAATATTTGTTGGACCTATTCAAAGAGAAATGTACAAGTGCATGGACTAATGGTTGCTCATACTAAATGGACAACTGAGCCTTTGTGTAGCAGCATATTACATTTATAAACAGCAAGAGCCCCCCACCCTTACTCGGTATTCTTGTGGGTATAAGCTAACGAGAGTAAATCTTCCCTATGTAGGTCACAGGATGAATTTCAAATTATACTTTGTATTTTGCACTCAGAAGTGTCACTAATCAAAAGACTAACTTATAACTTAAGGTCAATTTTCTAGTGTGTCTGCATTTGTGTATGTGTGTTTTAATTTTAAGTGAAGCTGCCAATGTGCTTTTTTAGGGCAGACGGTCCACTACCATGCAAACCAGTCGAATCTGAAATACACAATAAAATAATACCTGTATAAGGGAAAACCTCCAGCCAGCCTTTTAGAAAAAAAAGACTTACAAATCTAGAAGTAGATGTTGCCAATATATACATCATTATTTATAAGAGAAAGGGGATTAACTGTTTCACTGACATTGATTCCAGTGATAACCTCAGAAACCATGGAGAGAACATTGTGTCCTTGTAGTGCAATCACTCCTACTCAGCAGCAATTCACATCAAAGGGTCTCAGAGAACCTTTATTTGGTTTTTGTACAAATGGGGCAAAGAACAGCTTTATTGAAACTATGATAAATGGTCAAGATTTTCATAAATTTCTGAGAGAGAAAAATCAGAAGAAAACACAAATTTGAAATTTATAAATAAGAATATTAAGAATTGGTAACTGGTTGTAATTGTTAAAATGCTAAACTTTATTTTTATTTTTATTTTTATTTTTGCAAGGTGGATGAATGTATCAATGAACGAACATAGTCCCCTCTCGGGCAAAGTGAATGAATGCATCAATGAATGGACACAGTTCATTTATGGAATTGAGGCCCAGGAAATTCACATGAAATTGACCTAGGCATAGAAGATGGGGGTTCCACATTTAGTCCCAAGTTAAAATGCTAAACTTTAAAAGGACATGGAAAAAAGAAAAATGCATTCCATGGATAAAAATATTAATAATAAAATACTTGTGTAGACTTGACTCTATCTGCTTATTGACTTCTAGTCAGAGAAGACTTCCTTAAGTTTAACCATTGGGAAATAAAAGGCTTAATTATAATTTTAATAATAATAATAATGATAGAGAAATAATTGTTACCGTGAGCAATGATAATAATTAAACTTTATCAAGTGCGTCCTTTCCTTTGGGGCATCTAATTTTTCCACTAAACCAAGTGGAGTGTAGATAGTTATCACATCATGTTTAAGGAAAAGTTCCAGTGGCAAATCATATGTCACTTTTGAAAAATTGACTGTGTATGTGCATAATAAACTGAAATAAGTTTTAGAAAGAGTAGCTAAGGACCCTGACAGATCCTGCCATGGAGTTCTCCCTCACTGGAATCATAAACCAAAACCAAATATAGTGTAACGATAAATTATCCCTAGCAGTTATTTTTCAAAATACTTTTATAGTTATATTCATAAGACATTTTATGACAGCTCACATTTCTCAAGTTACTTTTGCTATGTTACACTTGTATTTCTCATCTACGACCTTTGAGATGGGTACTTACAGCTATCATAACTGGAAGAACATGCTCCTTGGTCATTAAGGTATGGCAGTAGACTGAGTCTATAACCTGAATTATTGCTTTACTAGTTAAGTGCATTTGAACAAGTTGTTTGCACTCTTTAGTTTTCTTAGTATAGTAACAATAATAATAATAATAGTTTTCTTAGTATTATATTTGGGTTTGGTTTATGATTCCAGTGAGGCAGAACTCCATGGCAGAATATTTTAGGGTCCTTAGCTACTCTTTCTAAAACTTATTTCAGTTTATTATACTTTGTTTGATACAGGATGAAATGAAACATTAGCAAGATGCTTAAAACATAATAAGAACACAAGACATATTAGTTCTTATTAAACCTACTGGTATTTTCCAATTGCACAACCTGAGTTCAAAGTGACAGATAAAGCAAATATCAAAATAGGAATTCATCTGACTTTTTGTTCAACCATTTTGTTCTTTCCACTTCTCATGGTAGTTGTCCCTAAACTTGACTTGTGGATGTCAAGCCAAGGAATTATTTCAAGGGACCCATAAGTTCACATTAAATAATCATGATAGGAATAATAATAATAGTATCTCACACTTATTGAGCACTCCTGTGTGTGAATTGCTGTGCTACACACTTAACACATCATATCTCATTTATTCCTCAAATTCCTATTCGTTAGATGTTATCACTTCCTCCTATTAAAGATGATAAGGCAAGACCAATAATATTTAAGGTCAAGTTTGCCAACTGACAAACAGCTAGTAAATTCTTAAGCCAGGGACCAAATTCAGGCTATGTGGTTTCAAAGCTCAAGTCTTAACCATTTACCTTCATCTATTAACTAAATTAGTAAACAGACAGCCTTTACCAACAGAGTTAATCATATTCAAAAGTTGGACACATTATACTTCCTTTCAAAATCTCATCATACAAGACCCCCAAGTGCAGTATGTTTTTGTAAGCATACATTCAGTATGTTTAAAGCATTGGGCAAGTTAAGGAATTTGTATTCTCTATCTGTTCCTGGAACATGTAAGATAAATAACCACCATGTATCCAAGAGTAGTTTCATTAAATGGAATTATTACCTTTCAAGCCCATAATTAAATTTGTGCCTCTCATTTAATGTTAGTTAAAATGATATTTTCTTTGATTTTAAGTTTTCTTTTGGCATGCACATATCTGAATTCTATTGAATATACTTAATTTATTCTTCTCCATTTTGATTATAATTTAAAAAATTGTAATAAATGAACACATTATATCAATTTTAATGCCTATTTAAATGCAGAATGTATGAGATTAGATGATAGCCAAGATTCCAATATTAAGATTGTATGCTTCATTGTTTAACTTCACATCTTTCAAAAGAATATAAAATATATTCCCATAGTTTAGAAGTTTTAAAGGTACCAAAAAAAATAGGCTTAATGAAGAATCTTTCCCTTTTTTTTTTTCTAGCCACCCAATTCACCTTCCTTTCCCACGTGTAACACTTTACATACTTCTTTCTCTTCCTGGATATACAGTATTTACATACAAATAATAAATACATTTATATGCATATATGACTTCTTCACTGCTATGTATGTAAGTGCATTGTGTGGTAGTATACTTCATATGGCATCCTGTCTCACGTTGTATTATATTATTGAGATTGCGCCATACTAATACTAAAGAGTTTCCTGTTTTCATTTCATAGATGCACATTACACTTTGGAATGAACCATAACTTTTAAACAGTCCTCTATTAATGAGCGATAGATTATTTCCAGTCTTATGACTTTACAAATGAGCTGCAATGAGCAATGTTCCATACACACAATTTCCACATGTGGGAGCATAGCATTTTATAGCATGAATTTTCAGAAGAGCAATGCCATGTCAAAGGATGTGTATATTTGTAAATTTGATAGATATCACTAAATTTATTCAGAAGATGTCATTCCAATATACACACAATCATTAGCAAATGAGGAAACTGTCTATACTAATTTTTTCATTGATGATGGGGGGATGTCAGCATTTATGTTTCAGGCTGAAATAAAGTTTCATGTTGCACATTCTGAAGATATTGGCAGGTTACTCAGCACCAAAGTTAAGTAATTTTAAGCCCTAATTAAAAAAAAATACACAGTCTATAAAGCATTAGTGACGCAAAAGAAAAAAAAAAGCACTAGATGATTTTTTAACCATTGCTTTGATTCTCAAACAATAAGTATGTTTCCAAAAGTTCAATGTAGTTCTTGGAAAATTAATTTTAATTATCACAGAAGATAATTTTTTCTTTTGTAGAAAAATATCATTCACTTCAGTGATTTTAGTTCTATAAAATTATTACTTTTGAAATAAAATTCATATCACATCTTAATCTCAATTCTCATATTAGAAGCTTAAAAAAATTCCAAATGACAGAAGACAGATTGACACTTTGTACAATCACTTTTGGAGAACCTACTACATGGTCTGACTTCTTCATAAACATTATGTAATGCAATTTGTACAACAACTCTGTAAGGTTTATGGTATAGATCTAAATTTAAGGACTGGAAAACTGTGCTCACTAAATTAACTCAAAGTGATGCAACTAACAAGTATTAGGAAGCAAGTAAATAGGTAAAACTGTCCCACAAATTAAGTAGAGAGAAAACATCATTGTATAAATGATGCAATATGCAACAGACACATAATCCATGCTAAAGCTACCCAAAGGAGATGTCTTACCTCAAAAGCAAATGACAAGGAAGGGACAAGAGGTTTCAAGTGACCAAATCTGTACAGCAGTAAGAACACCAAGCAACGGAGAGTTTCCATAAGAGCTGCTTCTGGTCTGAAATGAAATGTCATTAACATCCATTAGCTTTATATATGGTCTTCACACAGCCACCTGTTATAATTATTTATGATACTGTGATAAACTTTAAAATATTCAAGAAATATGTAGTATTTTAAAATATTTGAGAAGCAAGTTCTTCTGAAGCTATTTGCAAACAAGCATTAAACCAAGAAGGAAAATGCATCTTTTTACAGAAAATCTGTTCTTCAATGAGGTTATTGCTGAATTTGAGCACTGTTGAGTTAGAGTGAAGCTAATCATCATATAATAAATACAATATTAGACAGCTCAATTTCTAGGGTATAGAATGAGACTTCCCTCACTGACCAAATGTTTTTACACTTTATTCATTAAAAAAAAACAATTGTTAGAAGTGATATCGTTAACTTCTCTAGCAAAATGAAGAGAGGAATGTCAAGGTTTCATATTTTAAAAACTACACCACAAAGTTTCATAACATACTGCTATTTTACCACTCGATGGGAAGTCTTAAACTGAGTATAAGAGAAAAAAAGTGAATGAATTTAACTTCTTGCCTTTGATCCAGAAGAAATCCAATGGAAGTCAAGGTCAGGATAATGAAGCAGACCCTCAGAAGCAGAGTTACTTGTGACAGTGACTGTCAAACAAGCACAGAGATCAATGACTCCTTCAGAGACTTGTTAGAAGGAACATTAGAAGGTAAAGCTGACAAGACAACAGCCAGACTTTATTTTCTATTACACTATTTGTCACTCACCCTTTTCAAAAAGATTGACTATGCAGACAGCATTTTGGTTTCCTCAATGTCATTTAGTTACCTTTTTGGACAGTTGGAGAATGAATTAGGCAATTTCATAATGATACATTGCTTCAAGTGTTCTTTCTAAAAATCCTCCTTTGAGGTTTTCACTTCCACAATATTTTAAAACATGTTAGCCTCCATGTTTGGAGAAATCCCTAACATTTCATGAATAAAAGCTATGTTCCAAAAGCTATTTTTAATATCACCAAATTTTCATGGTTTCAAATCCAAAACTTACTTTAACACAAAAGTATTTAAAGAAGAATGTGCTTGGGACTGCAAACAAACTTATGAAAGAGATCACATTCCTATTTAATGCAACCTCTATATACATAATATACATGCCAAATGTTATTTTGCATGATTGTAACAAATTTTTTTCGTCAGAATCATTAATTATGTGTTTAGTTTACATGTACAAATTTTATTATTTGTCATTCATGGATGATACAAAGAATTAAGATACACTGATTGCATTTGTTAGACAAAGTCTCTCTTGTAATTGTGCCCCGCCCCCAAGAAGTGTGCCAGACACTGACCCCCGTCCTCTTTCCTCCTCCCCTCCCTGCTCCCTCATTCCCCTGCGCCATACACACGTTTCATTCCAGTGTTCACTGAGCATCTACCATTTTACATCCTCCATGCTATGTGTTCACTTTAAATTTTTTATATTTTCCCCAAACCTTACAGTGTAGGTGTCACCATATCTGCTTTATAAATTTTTAAAAAAGGTAATCAAGGAAGTGTGTAACTTTTCTATGTAATGGTGGAAAAGAAATGATTCCTTTTAAAGTCAAAATAGGCCTGTGTTACCTCAAAGCATAACAACGATAGAACATAGTTGAACAACAGAGTTAGAAAGGCTGGTGGTGGAAATCTAAGGCGACGACATGTGCACAGTTAGAGCCAGGTGAATACAGAGTCAGACTGAACATGAATCACTGAGCTCAGGGGAAGGACACACAGCCTTTCAAAGATTCCTCCCTCACTGATGGTATGGAGGGTTCATTGTTATCAGAATCTCACAGGTATGTGATGGAGAAATCAAATCATTTACTGATAGAAAGCCTGCATATTATGCATAAAACATATAGAAGGGGATTCTGAGATGTGGAGGCTAGAAGGCAGACCATCTAGGGACCTCAGGACCTGAGGAATGACACAGCAGGGAGTTCCCTGGGTTTTCTACATGCCTCATAGTTTCCAGGGCTGGAGCTGAAGACATTGGCAACCTGGAAAAGGCTAATGCACAAAAATCGCCCCCAAAGAAAGAAAAAGGGAGAAAGAAGAATAATTCTACTGTAGCCAGGGCAGCCTGGCAAGACAAAAGAATTTTAGAAAATAACTATATTACTCCAGCCAAGTGCCATAGAAACGTCTGTGGCCCCACATTCACCCATGCCCAGAAAGGCCAGTGAGAAGCACAGATGTTCGTGCTCGCTAGGCTATGACCAGCACTGTAGCCCCCGCACTGGGCTATGTCAGAGGAGGCCCAGTAGGGAGCCTGGGTTTTCATCTCTATTTGCTAGTAATGAGGCCTCCCCTACCACCCTTTCATGCTACGGTGCTATTGGAAACCCTGTGGGGAGCCTGGACTTATTTCCCCACCCAACAGCAACCCGCCTGTCCTACCTAATGTGTGGCAGACCAGACTAAAAGCATCAGGATGGTCACCTCCACCCAGTGGTAAGGAGGTCACACCCTGGTGGTCAATGGAGGCCATGTGCAAATTCCAGTGAAAATTCAAGAGGAAATCAAGGTATTCCTAGAGGAAGGAAACTAAGAAAATTTATGAATGGAATAACTACCCTAAAGAAGTGGATAAAAGAAGTTATCTAAACAGAAAAGACATAATAAAAGAAGGAATCAAGAAAATTAGGAAAGAAAGAATGTGGTAACCATAGGAAATAAAATCAACCAGTTCCCCCTCTTCTTTTTAGTTTTCTAAATCTTGTTTGACAATTAAAGTGAAAACACTGTCTGATGTGCTGGGTTTTTTTTTTTTTTGAGACCGAGTTTCACTTTGTCACCCTCAATAGAGTGCTGTGGCATCACAACTCACACCAACCTCAAACTCTTGGGCTTAAGCAGTTCTCTTGCCTCAGCCTCCCCAGTAGCTGGGACTACAGGTGCCTGCCACAACACCTGGCTATTTTTAGAGATGGGGTCTTGCTCTTGCTCAGGAACTCCTGAGCTCAGGTGATGCACCCACCTTGGCCTCCCAAGTGCTTGGATTACAAGCATGAGCCACCATGCTCAGCCTGTCTGATGTGATTCTATGTGGATGTCGAGAAAATATTTTAGACGATTATGTTGTAAACAGGGGAGGATAACAGGATGTAAAGGGTGGTAGGGTTTTTTACACTTTACTTAACTGTTGATACAGGTAGACTGTGATAAATTATGTCTATAAATTTAATATCTAGAGCAGTATTCTTCAACATTTTGTATCTCATGGCACACTTGAACCTGAAGTTAAACTTCCCTGACACACTTAAATAATGTTGATAAAAAAAGAGTAAAGAAAAGAATATACTTACTGTGCTTTGAACTTCTTTCAACAATAATTTAATTAATGATCTTTAAATATTTTTGTGGCAGACCTAAGATCCTTTCCTGGCACACAAGTTGAAAATCACTAACCTAGATCAACTACCAAAAAAGTATTTGAAAAGATGCACAGCCTGCTTAAATGAATCAAAATGAAATTCTAAAAGCATGCCCAAGTCATGCATAGTAAGACAAGGGAGGGAAAAGAGAAATGAAAAAACAAAGAACAAACAGAAAACAGAAAACAAAATGGCAGCCTGCAGCCCTAATATATCAATTATCAATAGTAACATTAACTTTAAGTCATCTAATTGCAACATTTTAAAGATAGAGATGGTCACAGTGGATTACAAAACATGAATTCATTATATGTTATCTATATGATGCTATAGGTAAGTTGAAAGTAAAAGGTTGGAAAATGGCATATTATGAAATCATTAATCAAAAGAAAGCAAGAGTGGGCAGAGCCTGTGTCTCAGTGGGTAGGGTGTCAGCCCCATATACCAAGGGTGGCGGGTTCGAACCTGGCCCCAGCCAAACTGCAACAAAAAATAGCTGGGCGTTGCCACGGGCGCCTGAGGCTGAGGCAAGAGAATCACCTAAGTCCAGGAGTTGGCAGTTGCTGTGAGCTGTGACACCACAGCACTCTACCAAGGGCGATAAAGTGAGACTGTCTGTAAAAAGAAAAGAAAAGAAAAAAAAAGAGAGAGTAGCTATATTAATATCAGATAAAGTAGATATCAGAGCAAAGAAAACTGTCAGACAGGTTAAAACAATATGTAATAACAAAAGGGTCAATCTACCAAGATGATATGGCAGTAAGAGTATGCATCAGACATTGCAGCTTTGAAACACGTGAAGCAAAACTGATGTGATAGAACCAAAAGGAGAAACAGGCAAATCCATACTCACAGTTAGAGACTTCAACACCTCTCAGCAATTGACAGAACTAGGCCAGGCGCCGGCTCATGCGTGTAATCCTGGTGCTCTGGAGGCTGAGGCAGACAGAGCTCCTGCCTGAGCTCAGGAGTTTGAGACCAGCCTGAGCAAGTAGGAGAACCTGTCTCTACTAAAAATAGAACTATTAACCAGGTGTTGTGGCCAGCGCCTGTAGTTCAGTTACTGGGGAGGTTGAAACAGCAGGATCACTTGAACCCTGGGCTTTGAGGTTGCTGCAAGCTAGGCCGACTCCACAGCACTCTAGCCCAGGCAACAGAGGGAGTGTCTGTCTCAAAAACAAAACAAAAACAATTGGCAGAACAACTAGACAGAAAATCCAAGCAGCACCATAAATATGCAGGATCCACAGACATTTACAGAACACTGGACCTAACAACAGAATATATTATTTTCAAGAGCCCATGGAACATAAACCAACATAGACTTGGAATATAAAACAGAGCTCAAAAACTAAAAATCTCAAAGGAAATAAAAAATACATTGAACAGAATGAAAATTAAAATACAACGTGTCAAATTGGTGAAACACAACTAAAACAGTATTGAGAGAGGAATTTATAGCTTTCATGAAGAAAAGGAAACATTTCAAACCAATAACCTGAACTCCGTCTCAGGAATCTAGAAAATAAATACTAAAGTAAATCCAAAGAAAGTAGAAGGAAGTATATATTATAGATAAGAGCAAGAATCAGTAAAAGTGAGGGTGGCACCTGTGGCTCAGTGAGTAGGGTGCTCCATATACTGAAGGTGGTAGGTTCAAACCCAGCCCCGGCCAAAATGCAACAACAACAACAACAAATAGCTGGGCGTTGTGGTGGGCGCCTGTAGTCCCAGCTACTTGAGATGCTGAGGCCAGAGAGTTGCCTAAGCCCAAGAGCTGGAGGTTGCTGTGAGCTGTGATACCACAGCACTCTACTGAGGGTGACAAAATGAGACTCTGTCTCTAAAAAAAAAATTAGTAAAATTGAAACAGAAAAGAATAGACAAAAGCAATGAAACAAATAACTAGATCTTTAAATAAAAATCAGTGGAATACATAACCCTTTAGCAAGACTAATGAAGAGAAGACATAAATTATCATTATCAATCATGAAACAGGTGATATCAATATTAACTCTGGAAACATCAAAATCATAGTAAGAGGATACTAAGAAAAACATCTACACACATAAATTTGGCCATGTAGGTAAAGTAGACCAATTTCTCAAAAATTTTCCCAATTTCTCATATTCTACCACAACTTACTCAACATGAAGTAGATAATTTGGATGACCTCATATTTATTAAGGAAATTAAATTTATAATTTAAAAATTTCCGAGAAATTGTAAATTTCAGAGAAAGAAAGTCACAGGCATAGGTGCCTTCAGTGGACAATTCCACTGAACATTTATGGAAGAATTCGTACCAATGCTACAGATTAGTGGTTGCCAGTGGTATGAATGGAGAGGTGTTTGGAGAGACGAGAAGGAAATAGATGTGGCTATACAAAGGTGACATAGGAATCCTTGAGGTGATGGACTTTTTTTTTCTTTTCAGTTTTACGATAGGGTCTCACTCTGTTGCCCTGGCCCGAGTACAGTCTATAGTGGCATCAGCCTAGATCACAGCAATCTCAAAATCCTGTGCCCAAGCAATCCTCCTGCCTCAGCTTCCTGAAGTGCTGGGATTGTAGGCATGAGCCACTGCACCCAGACTGGTGATGGATCTCACTGTAGCAATGTCATATGCTGGTTGTGATGTTGTACTATGGTTTTATAAGATGTTACCACGGGGGAAAGCTGGGTAAAAGATACATGAAGTTATCTCTCTATATAATTTCTTATAATTGCATGTGAATCTACAGTTAACTTGAAATAAAAAGTTTAATTTAATTTAAAAAAATTGAACACTTTTACACTGCTGGTGGGACTGCAAACTGATACAACCTTTTTTGGAAGGAAGTATGGAGAACTCTCAAAGAACTCAAGCTAGACCTCCCATTTGATCCTGCAATCCCATTACTGGGCATCCAGAAAGAAAAAAAT
>CAUYON010052827.1:0-13935 GCA_963573935.1 Arctocebus calabarensis
GTACCTGGGACTAGAGGTGCCCGCCACAACACCTGGCCATTTTTTTTTTTGGTTGCCTCTGTCATTGTTGCTTGGCAGGCCGGGGCTGATTTGAACCCGCCAGCTCAGGTGTACGTGGCTGGCGCCTTAGCCAATTGAGCCACAGGTGCCGGGCCTAGTTTTTCTTTCTTTTGTTTTGTTTTGAGACAGAGCCTCAAACTGTTATCCTGGATAGAGTGCTCTGGCATCATAGCTCACAGCAACCTCCAACTCCTGGGCTCTAGTGACTCTCCTGCCTCTGCCTCCCAAGCAGCTGGGAATACAGGCGCCTGCCACAACACCCGGCCATTTTTGGTTGCAGCCATCATTGTTGTTTGGCGGGCCCGGGCTGGATTCAAACCCACCAGCTCAGATGTACGTGGTTGGTGCCTCAGCCCGTTGAGCCACAGGCGTTGAGCCGAGTTAAGGGTCTTAACGGTGAGTAACACAGTAGCACCACATAACAATTCACCCCACCACATTATTCTTTGCACTTCAACGGATGCTGAACTTTTCTTCCAATTTCTATAATTCCTAAAATTCTATAAGGTCATTGGGATTAAACGTCATATGCTTGGTATTTTGAAATCCTGAAATTTCACTTTTATGGATTTATTCTGAAGAATTTTGAATAAATAGATGCACATAAAGCTAGAACCCTAAAAATATTCATTATAACCCTGTTGATCATGGAACAAAGGAAGAACAATTTCAAAATCAACTGTGGAGACTGGGTAAAACACAGACGCAGTGAATGATAAAGCTCAGTCAGGGCCAGGCCATTATCGATCGCACCTGTAATCCCAGCACTCTGTGAGGCCAAGGAAGGAGGATCCCTTAAGGTCAGGAGTTAGAGACCAGCCAGAGCAAGAGAGAGACCCCATCTGTACTAAAATAGAAAAACTAGCTGGGCATTGTGGCAGGTACCTATGAGGGCTGAGGCAGGAGGATCACTTGAACCCAGGAGTTTGAGGTGGCTGTGAGTGAGGGTGACATCACAGTACTTTAGTGTGGGCAACAGAGAAGATACTCTGTCTCAAAAATAAAAAATAGAAGGCCGGATGCGGTGGCTCACACCTGTAATCCTAGCACTCTGGGAGGCAGAGGCAGGTGGATTGCCTGAGCTCAAGGATTTAAGACCAGTCTGAACCAGAGCAAGACCTTATCTTTAAAAATAGCCGGGTATTGTGGTGGGCACCTGTAGTCCTAGCTACTTGGGAGGCTGAGGCAAGAGACTTGGGCTGAGGCCCAAGAGTTGCGGGTTTGACGTGAGCTATAATGTCATGGCACTCTACCCAGGGTGACAAAGTGAGACTCTGTCTCAAATAATAACAACAGGGTGGCACCTGTGGCTCATTGAGCAGGGCGCCGGCCCCATATACCGAAGGCGGCAGGTTCAAACCCAGCCTCGGCCGAACTTCAAAACAGAAAAATAGCCAGGCATTATGGCAGGCGGCTGTAGTCCCAGCTACTCAGGAGGCTGAGGCAGGAGAATCGCCTAAGCCCAGGAGTTGGCGGTTGCTGTGAGCTGTGTGATGCCATGGCACTCTATGGAGGGCAATAAAGTGAGACTCTGTCTCTATAAAAATAAAAAATAATAACAATAATAATAAATAAAATAAAATAAATATATATATATAAATTTTTAAAAATAGAAAAATTAGAACTATATAGATGTTGTGGCTTTGGGGTAGGGGTAGGAGATAAGAGGCAGCAGGGGCAGGTGGCAGGGGGACAAGGGCCACAGCAGAGAGATGAGGGTCCTGGGGTGCAGGAGATGCCCCTGCCCAAAGGATGGGATCCAGTCAACCAGAGACAAAGGTGTTATGAAAGGGAAAAGTAAAATACTTGGCTAGGGAGACAGATTTAAATATATATGTTACTGGGGTGGTGCCTATGGCTCAAAGGAGTAGGGCATCGGCCCCATATGCTGGATGTGGTGGGTTCAAACCCAGCCCCGGCCAAAAACCACACAAAAAAAGAAAAAGTAAATATATATGTTACTATATATCATGAATGATTATAGAATTCAGATGCTATGTTATTAATATTAATATATAACATGTTGATAATTAACAAATGATGTTATAGAGATAAATGATACCACATTATTTATTTATTTTTTGAGACAGAGTCACCCTGGATAGGGTGCCGTGGCGTCATAGCTCACAGCAACCTCAAACTCTTGGGCTTAAGCAATCCTCTTGCCTCAGCCTCCCAAGTAGCTGGGTCTATAGGCGCCCACCACAATGCCGGCTATGAATTTATTTTTGAGACAGAGCCTTACCCTGTTGCCCTAGGTAGAGTGCTGTAGCATCATCATAGTTCACGGCAATGTCAAACTCTTGGGCTTAAGCGATCTTCTTGCCTCAGACTCTGAAGTAGCTGGGATTACAGGCACCCACTACAACGCCTGGCTAGTATTTTTGTTTTTTATTTTGAGATAGCGTTTTACTTGGTCACCCTCAATAGAGTGCCACAGTGTCTTAGCTCACAGCAACCTCAAACTCTTGGGCTTAAGCAATTCCCTTGCCTCAGCCTCCCAAGTAGCTGAGAATACAGGTACCTGCCACAACACTAGGCTATTGTTTTTTAGAGATGAGGTCTTGTTCTAGCTCAGGCTGGTCCTGAACTTGTGAGCTCAGGCAATCCACCTACCTTGGCCTCCCAAGTGCTGGGATTACAGGTGTGAGCCACCATGCCCTAGGTTTTCTATTTTTAGTAGAGAAGGGGTCTTTCTCTTTCTCAGACTGGTCTCAAACTCCAGAACTTAGGTGATCCACAGGTCTTGGCCTCCCAGAGTGCTGAGATTGCAGGCATGAGCCACCATACCCAGCCAACATGTATATTCTTTTAGATATATTTTGTAATCTAAAAAGTTAGATCGGGGCAGCGCCTGTGGCTCAGTGGGTAGGGCGCCAGCCCCATATACTGAGGGTGGCGGGTTCAAACCTGGCAAAACTGCAACAAAAAATAGCCGGGCGTTGTGATAGATGACTGTGGTCCCAGCTACTCGGGAGGCTGAGGCAAGAGAATTGCCTAAGCCCAGGAGTTGGAGGTTGCTGTGAGCTGTATGACGCCACAGCACTCTACCGAGGGCAATAAAAAAATAAATAAATAAAAAGCTGGATCATACTTTATCTCAATACAGCTAAAAGTGTCTGAACAGATTGTTTTATCTCAGCTCTCTCCTTGTTTGGGTTGTGGTTATTACAGTCACATGTCTCACAATTTAGTCAACATGGACCATGTCTATCACAGTGGTCCCATACGGTTATAATGAAACTGAAAAACTCCCGTCACCCGGGTCAACACATTACTCATGTGGTTGTAATGATGCTGGTGTCACCAGACCTTCTGGGCTGGCAGGCTATAAAAGTCTAGCACATGCCTTTAGGAACAGTCTATAAAGCCTGATGATGATAGTAAGTGACTATATTACTGGATTACATGTATACGCTAATACATTTTTTATCCTTATTTTATTTATTTATTTACTTTTATCCTTATTTTAAAGAATACTCCTACTTTAAAGCCTGATGATGATAGTAAGTGACTATATTACTGGATTACATGTATACGCTAATACATTTTTTATCCTTATTTTATTTATTTATTTACTTTTATCCTTATTTTAAAGAGTACTCCTACTTATAAAACAGCCTCAGGCAGGACCTTAAGGAAATATCCCAGAAGAAGGTATTATTATCGGAGGAGATGACAGCTCCATGTTAATGCCCCTGGTGACCTTCCAGTGGGATGAGATGTGTAGACGGAAGACGATGACGTTAACTATCCTGACCCTGTGCAGGGCTAGGCTGATGTGGATGTTTGTGTGTTAGTTTTCAACAAGAAAGCTTAAAAAGTAAAAAATAAATGTAACAATAGAAAAAAAAATTATGGAATAAGCATAATTTAAAAAGATAACTTTGTACAACCGTACAATGTGTTTATACTAAGTATCACTGCAAAAAAGTCAAAAAGTTAAAAGAAGTTTTACAAAGTAAAAGCGTTAGAGCAGTCTAGCCAGGGCAGTGGCTCACACCTGTAATCCCAGCACTTTGGGAGATCAAGGCAGGTGGATTGCTCAGGAGTTTGAGACCAGCCTGACCAAGAATGAGACCCCATCTCTACTAAAAATAGAAAAACTAGCCAGGCACTGTGGCAGGTGCCTGAAGTCCCAGCTACTCGAGAGGCTGAGTCAGTAGAATCAATTGAACTCAAGAGTATGAGGTTGCTGTGAGCTATGATGCAACAGCACTCTACCCAGGATGACAGAGTAAGACTCTGTCTCAAAAAAGAGATAAGCAGCCTAGAGTTAATTTATAGCCCGGGAGCAGAGGCTGAGCTATTCTGGGAGGCTAAGGGAGGTGGATTGCCTGAGCTCAAGAGTTCTAGACAAGCCTGAACCAGCGCCAGACCCTGTCTCTAAATATATTCAGGCATTGTGGTGGGCACTTGAAATCCCTGCTACTTGAGAGGCTGAGGCAAGAAGATCTCTTGAGCCCAAGAGTTTGAGGTTTCTGTGAGCTACAATGCCACAGCACTCTACTAAATGTGACAGAGTAGTTGTGGCGGGCGCCTGTGGTCCCAGCTACTCAGGAGGCTGAGGCAAGAGAATCATCTAAGCCCAGGAGTTGGAGGTTGCTGTGAGCTGTGTGATGCCACAGCACTCTACCGAGGGTAATAAAGTGAGACTCTGTCTCTACAAAAAAAAAAGTTAATTTATGATATTATTAAAGAAAGATCTTTTTAGAAATCTAGTGTGGCCTAAGTGCACAGTGTTTATCAAGCCTGCAGTAAGGTATGGTGGTGTCCCTGCCCTTCACAGTCACTCACTGCTCACTCACTGAGTCATCCCAGGCCTGCACTCCCAGGCCAGCAGCCCTATGCCCTACATAGGTGTGTACCATGTTTTATCTTTGATAGAACCTTTTTTTTTCTTTTTTTTTTTTGAGACAGAGTGTCACCCTGTCACCCTGGGTAGAGTGTTGTGGCATCAAGCTCACAACAAGCCCAAAGTCCTGGGTCAAGAGATCCTCTTGCCTCAGCCTCCAGAGCTGCTGGGATTGCAGATGCCACTACAACACTTAGCTAGTTTTTCTATTTTTAGTAGAGACAGGGTCTCGCTCTTGCTCAGGCTGGTCTCAAACTCCTAAGCTCAAGGGACCCTCCCTTCTTAGCCTTCCAGAGTGCTGGGATTACAACAGGTGTGACCCACCACACTGGGCCTTTTATACTATGTTTTTACTGTGCCTTTGCTACGTTTAGATATGTTTAGATACACACATACTTGCCACTGAGTTACAATGCCCTACAGTGTTCAGCACAGTGACACATGCACAGGTTTGTAGCCTGGGAGCAACAGGCTGTACATACCACAGAGCTTCGGTGTGCAGTGGCCTGTACCAGCTTGGTTCTGTGAGCATGATCTATGAGGCCTGCAGGGGAACACTGCTGACAGCACAGTGCTCAGACACAGAGAGACAGAGGTGCCATTCATCCACATAGCCTGCACCAGCTTGGTTCTGTGAGCATGATCTATGAGGCCTGCAGGAGAGACTGCCGACAGCACAGTGCTCAAACACCAAGGGACAGTGGGTGCCAAGTATTCAGTCTTTGGGGCAGGTACACTGTCCAATACCAAGTTGATGCCCTTTAGTCCTCGCACAATCCTCTGGAGTAGATTTTATCCTCGCTTTATGAATAAGGACTCTGATGCCCAGAGAAGTTATGAGCCTCGCCCACAATCACACAGCTAAGCAATGCAGAGCCGGGCTCCACATTCAGGGGTGACTGACTCCACTAAACATGCCTCTAACACCCACTCGACTGTCTTCCCCCAGCGACCTGCTCTGGAAACAAAGACTGAACCACTGCTTAGCACCATAGGGTCTGACTCACTGCAGTCTCGGACTTGAAATTAAATGAGGTTCAGTGATATCCATCTCTTAACTCAACAAGAGCTGCCTATAGGCCAGGCCCTCCAGGAAGAGACAGGCTGGATGCGGCTGTGGGCGTACCTGCCACCCAGGCTGGGCTAGACCTCCAGCCACCCACCTACTTCCTCAGGCTCTGAGGGTCCCTCTGACCCCTGCCAGCTCTGGTCAGCAACACAGGCACCGGCCCTCTAACTATTTCTCTGACTCCACACCTCTTCCTCCTCCCTGCCGTGGCCCTGTCTTGACGGCTGACTTTGGCCTTGGCCTGGTGCAGACCCTGCCCCGGTCATCCCACCCACTGGGCCTCTCTGCTTCGTTTGTCACTCTGCATCTCTGACCACTTAACGCCTGCACCACAGTGGTGACACTCCAGCATCAACCTGGTGATCCCTTGCCCTGAGGTCCTGGCACTTGGTCCTACCATCAAGTGTGGGTCTGTGGAATTACCTTTCTGACCTTTATACTGCCTGGGCGCCGTCCAGCCATAGAGTCCGTCTCCAGGTTCCTCGTCCTTCAAAACAGTGTCGTACTTGGACAGCGTTTCTGTGGCGTAGATGTCGTCATCTTCTTCTTCCAGGGCACCTACACCAAAGGCCTTCAAAAGACAAGGTTTCCAGCTGAGCAATTACAGGTTTCAGGCATGTCTGCATTGAAGGATAGTGCTGCGTGACAGCTGTGACTGGAGAGACCACATGAGCACTTCAAGGTCATCAAGAGAGGCGAGTAGGGGCTCCAGCTTTACAAACACTCGAACCCCTTGGAAAACACCAGCCAGATGTGTGGGCCAGTGCTCCAGCCCCTGCAGCAGCCATGGCAGGAGCACTTGACACCAGAGGAGGAGGAGGACAGAGCACACCCAGGCAGCAGAGAGGGGCTCCCACAGGAGGAAGAGAGAAAGCTCATCTGCTGATCTGTGTGGCCTGTGGACAGCCTGGGTAACCAGGGTCTGCAGACTACGGCTATTCTCACAGCTGCTGTGAGAGCTCCGAACAGTCTTATTAAAAGGATAAAAAAGGGTGGCACCTGTGGCTCAGTGGGTAGGACGCTGGCCCACTATACTGAGGGTGACGGATTCAAACCCAGCTCTGGCCAGCTAAAACAGCAGTGGGAACTGCAACAAAAATAGCCAGGTATTGTGGTGGGTGCCTGTAGTCCCAGGTACTTGGGAGGCTGAGGCAAGAGAATTGCCCTAGCCCAAGAGCTAGAGGTTGCTGTGAGCTGTGATGACACAGCACTCTACCGAGGGCAACAAAGCAAGACTCTGTCTCAAAAAAAATAAAATAAAAGGATAGAAAAAAATGTGTAAAAAGAAAAGGGAATAATGAAATGACAAAATATTTCTTTCCTTTTTTTTAGGAAGTCTCACTCTGTGAGACTCACTCTGGGTAGAGTGCAGTGGTGTCATAGCTCACGGCAGCCTCAAACTCTTGTGCTCAAGTGATAGATACTTTTGTCTTAGCCTCCACAGTAGCTGGAACTACAGGTGATCACCAAAATGCATAGCTAGTTTTTCTATTTTTAGTGGAAATGGGGTCTCACTCTTGCTCAGGCTGGTCTCAAACTCTTGAGCTCAGGTAATCCACCTGCCTCAGCCTTCCAGAGTGCAAGGATTACAGGCATGAGCCACTGAACCTTGCAAAGATAACTATTTTCTAAATGTATTTTTAAAAAGACTCTGTGGGCTCGGTGCCTGTGGCTCAACGGGGTAAGGCACCAGCCATGTACACCTGAGCTGGTGGGTTCGAATCTAGCCCGGGCCTGCCAAAGAACAATGGTAGCTGCAACCAAAAAATGGCTGGGCGTTGTGGCGGGCGCCTGTAGTCCCAGCTACTTGGGAGGCAGAGGTAGAAGACTTGCTTGAGCCCAGGAATTGGAGGTTGCTGTGAGCTGTGATGCTACAGCACTCTATCCAGGGTGACAGCTTGAGGCTCTGTCTCAAAAAAAAAAAAAAAGATAATTAAAAAAAGACTCTCTGACTCAATCTGAGAGAACAGACAATTAGGAAAAGCTCTCTATTCTCCCAAAAGTAAAAATGCTAGTCTCCTGAGCACAAATTTCTCTCGTGTTCCTGAATTAGGCCTTGCAGAACCTAGGAAATAGTCTCAGAGGTGGTAAAACTTGGACCTAGGGTAGAGGCAAGATGGCCGACTGGAGCCAGCTTTCCACAGAGGATACCATCCAGAAGGAGAGTTAAAGGACAAAAGTTTAACAAGTAAGCTGATGGTTTGGAGTTGAGCCAAGAGAGAAGGTTGAAAAATGCACATCAACCCTGCTGAGGCAAGCTGCGACCCCAAGGATACAAACAAAAGCCAAACAGTGTAAAATAATCATGGGGCGAAATCAGTGGAAAAACCCCAGTAAAATGAATAACCAGAGTAGATGGACTCCCCCAAGGAACGATACGGCGGATACAACTGAAGACCCCATTCATAGACAAATGCCTGAGATGTCAGAAATCAAATTCAGAGTTTCGATTGCAAATAAGATTAATAGAATGGAGGTAAAGTTGGAATTAGAAATTCAAGGAGCAATTCAAAAGATGTCTCAAGAATTCAACAAATTCAAAGACAAAATTGCCAAAGATTTTGACACATTGAGACAAGAATTTGCAGCCCTCAAAGATCTGAAGAAATACAGTAGCATCCCTCAGTAACAGAATGGAGCAAGCAGAGGAAAGGATTTCTGACATTGAAGACAAAGCTTTTGAACACTCCCAAGCGCTTGAAGAGGAAGAGAAATGGAGAGCAAAAATGGATCACTCTCTCAGACAGCTTTGGGATAATTCGAAGAAAATATGCTCCTTATAGGCGACGAAGTTGCTTCACAAAGCACAGAGGCCCTTTTTCAAGAGATTATGAAGAACTTTCCAGACATGCCAAGAGATTCTGAAATTCAGATAGCAGTTTCAGAACCCCAACACGATTCAACCCAAATGAGACAACCCCCAGACACATTATAATTAACTTCACTAAAGTTAATATGAAGAAGAAAATTCTGAAAGCAGCCAGACATAAGAAAACCATAACCTATAAGGGGAAGAATATTAGAATGACTACAGATCTCTCTGCTGAAACCTTTCAAGCTAGAAGAGGGTGGTCATTGACTTTTAATCTCCTACGCCCTACTCCTTGAGCCACAGGCGCTGCCCCTTTTAATCTCCTAAAACAAAAATAACTTTCAACCCAGGATCCTGTATCCAGTGAAACTGAGTTTTGTTTATAATAGAGAAATTAAATACTTTAATGACATTTACATGTTGAAGAAATTTGCCATAACTAAACCAGCTCTCCAGGATATCCGCAGACCAATCTCCATAATGACCAGCCCAATCCTCCACCACAAAAGTAAACTCACTCAGAAACTTTTGATCAAATTCCAACTTCCACAGTGGTGAAAGGATTAAAAATGTCCACTGAACTTTCAAAAAACTTGATACCCAAAATTCTACCAGGCTTATCAATATTCCTAATTAATGGCTCAGTACCTGTGGCTCAAGTGGATAAGGTGCCAGCCATGTACACCTAAGCTGGCGGGTTTGAATCCAGCCAAGGGCTGCCAAACAACAATGACAGTTGCAACCAAAAAAAAAAAAAAAAAAAAAAAAAATGGCCGGGCGTTGTGGCGGGCTCCTGTGGTCCCAACTACTTGGGAGGCAGAGGCAGGAGACTTGCTTGAGCCCAGGAATTGGAGGTTGCTGTGAGCTGCAAGGCCATGGTACTCTATCCACGGTGAGAGCTTGAGGTTCTGTCTCAAAAAAAAAAAAAAAAAAATTCCCAATTAATGTGAATGGCTTAAATTGTCCTCTACAGGGGCACAGGTTGGCTGACTGGATACAAAAACTCAGGCCAGATATCTGCTGCATCCAAGAATCTCATCTTGGCTTGGCGTCAGTGGCTGAACGGGCTAAGGCGCCAGCCACGTACACCTGAGCTGTTCAAATCCAGCCTGGGCCCACCAAACACCAATGACGGCTGCAACCAAAAAATGTCCAGGCGTTGTGGTGGGTGCCTGTAGTCCCAGTTACTTGGGAGGCGGAGGCAGGAGACTCGCTTGAGCCCAGGAATTGGAGGTTGCTGTGAGCTGTGATGCCACGACACTCTACCCAGGGTGACAGCTTGAGGCTCTATCTCAAAAAAAAAAAAAAAAAAAAGAATCTCATCTTACCTTAAAAGATAAATATAGACTCAGGGTGAAGGGATGTTCATCTGTATTTCAGGCAAATGGAAATCAGAAAAAAAGCAGGTGTTGCAATTTTATTCACAGATACAATAGGTTTTAAACCAACAAAAGTAAGAAAAAATAAGGATGGTCACTTCATATTTGTTAACGGTAATACTCAATATGATGAAATTTCAATTATTAATATTTATGCACCCAACCAGAATGCACATCAATTTATAAGAGAGAGACTCTACCAAACATGAGTAACTTAATTTCCTCCAGTACCATCACAGTCGGAGATTTTTAACACTCCTTTGGCAGTGTTGCACAGATCCTCCAATAAGAAGCTAAGCAAAGGGCTTGGCGTCTATGGTTCAACGGGCTAAAGCACCAGCCATGTACACCTGAGGTGGCAGGTTCGAATCCAGCCCGGACCCGTCAAACAACAATGACAGCTGCAACCAAAAAATGGCCGGGCGTTGTGGCGGGCACCTGCAGTCCCAGCTACTTGGGAGGAGGAGACAAGAGACTCACTTGAGCCCAGGAATTGGAGGTTGCTGTGAGCTGTGATGCAATAGCATTCTACGCAGGGTGACAGCTTGAGGCTCTGTCTCAAAAAAAAAAAAAAAGAGAAGCTAAGCAAAGAAATTTTACATTTAAACCTAACCATTAAACAACTGGATTTAACAGACATCTACAAAACATTTCATCCTAATAAAACTAAATAAACATTCTTCTTATTAGCTCATGGAAAATACTCCAAAATTGATCACATCTTAGGTCACAAGTCTAACCTCAGCAAATTTAAAAGAATAGAAATCATTCCTTGCCTCTTCTCAGACCATCATGGAATAAAAGTTGAACTCAGTAACAAGAGGAAGCTGCATACTCATACAAAAACATGGAAACTAAATAACCTTATGCTGAATTGATAGCTGAGTCATAGATAAGATTAAGAAGGAAATTGCCAAATTCATAGAACAAAACAATAAGGAAGACACGAATTATCAGAACCTCCAGGATACCACAAAAGCAGTCCTAAGAGGGAAAGTTATAGCCCTGCAAGCCTTCCTCAAGAGAACGGAAAGAGGAAGTTAACAACTTAATGGGACATCTCAAGCAACTGGAAAAGGAAGAACATTCCAATCCCAAACCCTGCAGAAGAAAAGAAATAACCAAAATTAGAGCACAATTAAATGAAATTGAAAACAAAAGGATTATACAACAGATGAATAAATCAAAAAGTTGGTTTTTTGAAAAGGTCAATAAAATAGATAAACCTTTAGCTAACCTAACCAGGAAAAAAAGAGTAAAATCTCTAATTTCATCAATCAGAAATGGTAATGACTCTAGAAACTCTAGAAACTCTATTCTCAGAAATATGAAAATCTGAAGGAAATTGACCAATACTTGGAAGCACGGCACCTTCCAAGACTTAGCCAGAATGAAATGGAAATGTTGAACAGGCCTATATCAAGTTCTGGAATAGCATCAACTATACAAAATCTCCCTAAAAAGAAAAGCCCAGGACCAGATGGCTTCATGTCGGAATTTTACCAAACCTTTAAAGAGGAACTAGTATCTATATTACTCAATCTTTTCTAAAATATAGAAAAAAAAAAGGAATATTACCCAACACATTCTATGAAGCAAACATCACCTTGATCTCCAAACCAGGAAAAGACCCAACAAGAAAAGAAAATTATAGACCAATATCACTAATGAATATTGATGCAAAAATAGTCAACAAGATCTAACAAACAGAATCCAACAATACATCAAACAAACTATATACCATGATGACATGGGTTTTATCCCAGGATCTCAAGGCCGGTTTGATATATGTAAATCTTAAAGCTGGTTTGATATATGTAAATTTCTCTCTTTTAATTGAGAAAATCAAAGACCATATGATTTTCTCAATTGATGCACAAAAAGCTTTTGATAATATCCAGCATCCATTCATGATCAGAACACTTAAGAAAATTGGTATAGGGTGGCACCTGTGGCTCATCAAGCAGGGCGCCAGCCCCATATACCAAAGGTGGCAGGTTCAAACCCGGCCTCGGCTGAACCGCAAAACAGAAAACAGCGAGGTGTTGTGGCGGGCGCCTGTAGTCCCAGCTACTTGGGAGGCTGAGGCAAGAGAATTGCCTAAGCCCAGGAATTGGAGGTTGCTGTGAGCTGTGTGATGCCACGGCACTCTACCGAGGGTGATAAAGTAAGACTCTGTCTCTACAAAAAAAAAAAGAAAGAAAGAAAATTGGTTTAGAAGGGACACTGCTTAAACTGATAGAAGCCATCTATAGCAAACCCACAGCCAATATTACATTGAATGAAGTTAAATGGGTATCATTTCCACTCAGATCAGGAACCAGGCAAGGTTGCCCATTGTCTCCACTGCTTTTTAACATTGTAATGGAAACCTTAGCCATTGCAATTAGGGAAGAAAAGGCAATCAAGGGTATCCATATAGGATCAGAAGAGATCAAACTTTCACTCTTCGCAGATAATATGATTGTATATCTGGAAAACACTAGGGATTCTACTACAAAACTCTTAGAAGTGATCAAGGAATACAGCAACATCTCAGGTTACAAAATCAACACTCATAAATCTGTAGCCTTTATATATACCAACCATAGTCAAGCTGACAAAACAGTCAAGGACTCGATTCCATTCATACTAGTGCCAAAGAAGATGAAATATTGGGGAGTTTACCTAACAAAGGATGTGAAAGATCTCTGTAAAGAGACCTATGAAACTCTAAGAAAAGAAATAGCTGAAGATGTTAACAAATGGAAAAACATACCATGTTCATGATTGGGAAGAATCAACATTGTTAAAACGTCCATACTACCCAAAGCAATATACAATTTTAATGCAATCCCAATTAAAGCTCCACAGTCATACTTTAAAGATCTCAAAAAAATAATACTTCATTTTATATGGAATCAGAAAAAACCTCGAATAGCCAAGACATTACTCAGGAATAAAAACAAAGCAGGAAGAATTACACTACCAGATCTCAAACTATACTATAAATCAATAGTGATCAAAACAGCATGGCACTGGCACAAAAACGGAGAGGTAGATGTATGGAATAGAATAGAGAACCAAGAGATAAACCCAGCTACTTACCGTTATTTGACCTTTGACAAGCCAATTAAAAACAACATTCAGGGCTCGGCGCCTGTGGCTCAGTGGGCTAAGCCATAGGCACCAGCCATGTAAACCTGAGCTGGCAGGTTCAAATCCAGCCTGGGCCCACCAACCAACAATGACGGCTGCAACCCAAACAAAAATAGCCGAGCATTGTGGCAGGTGCCTGTAGTCCCGGCTACTTGGGAGGCAGAGGCAGGAGACTCGCTTGAGCCAGGAATTGGAGGTTGCTGTAAGCTGTAATGTCACAACACTCTACCCAGGGTGACAGCTTGAGGCTCTGTCTCAAAAAAAAAAAAAAACATTCAGTGGGAAAAGATTCCCTATTTAACAAAGGTGCTGGGTGAACTGGCTGGAAGCTTGTAGAAGACTGAAACTGGACCCACACCTCTCACCATTAACTAAGATAGACTCTCAATGGATTAAAGATTTAATTTTTTTTTTTTTGAGATAGAGCCTCAAGCTGTCGCTCTGGGTAAAGTGCTATGGCATCACAGCTCACAGCAACCTACAACTCCTGGGCTCAAGTGATTCTCCTGCCTCAGCCTCCCAAGTAGCTGGGACTACAGGCACTCGCCACAACGCCCGGCTATTTTTTGGTTGCAGCCGTCATTGTTGTTTGGCGGGCCCAGGCTGGATTCGAACCTGCCAG